>JASDQU010305715.1:66675-83511 GCA_032191745.1 Picea mariana | reverse complement strand
ATTAAAATCATTACCATTGATTTGTGATTAATGCCATTAATATCAACGGTTCACGATCGAGACTTTTGGATGAAACAGGTTTGAAATTTCTCGAATCACGAGTTCACGAAAAATTAATTACGAGATAATATATTTTAAAACATTAGTTAATCATGTTTAAATTTAAGTATTTTCGGGTATTCGCACTTCGGGATTTTTAACAGTAGCTCGAGATAGAATCCCTAAAACCCGAAACTGCAAAATGATTAATTATTGGATAATTGTTTTTTACCTTTAATTAACCTTGTTTAAGTTTCAAGTGTTCCGAGAGTTTAGACTTCGGAGATCTCAGGATGTGATGGATGGTAAAGGTCCAAACTCCGAAGTGTGAATTTATTAACTACCTTTTAATCAAGATTAATTTAACCAATTAAGGTTTAATATTTCGACATTTTCCACTTCGTGGATTTGCAATTTAGCTTGTCATTATATTTACGAAGGGCCATTACCCATAGTGACGTATCGGGGGTGACGTTATTTTATATGATGTGTCGGGACTAGGGGGTGCCACATGTCACTTATAATCTTATGAATCTTCGACTAAAAGGGCCGAAAATGGATGAAACATGTCGACCTAGGGAAGACTCAAAGGTAGACGTGTACTATGACTAGGGTCATTTAAAGTTTTGTGAACAGTGATAACAAACACTTTTCGGGTGTCAGGACTTTAAACGTTAAGACCTTTCGAAACACCCAAAGCGTGAAGCTCTGAAGTGACCTTTAGTGATTTGATTCTTTAACAACCAGGTGACTCCAAAACCTGGGGAAAAAGGGGATCGTTCGATCAATGAGGGAACATTATCAACGACGGATATCATGCACGCCTTATGACTAGAAGTAAATTAGATTTAAACAGTCAAAAGATGACTTCTGATTTATTATTTAGTAAAGATGAAGTTCAAGGAAGTAAAGCTTAAGGTTTAGAATTATATATGTTCCAACACAAACTATCTCCTATCTTTAGCAATTGGGCATTAACCAGAACTCGAATTAAGCCATGGTGGAAAAGACTGGATTCAGAGTTAGGGTTTTGTCTTTGGTAGAACCTGGACATTTTCTGGAGACTCCAAAGAAAATAAATGGCAAGTTTAACTTAAAACCCAGGAAGACCATCAATAGGTGCACATGAAATAAAACACCAGTCCATAACATTCCTCATAGGTGACAAATTGTTTAATTATCAACAACAAGCCATGCCAACAAGTTTTGAACAACTGGATGGGCATACCTTTTACGTTATAGCGTGATTTTCTAGATGCCATGAGTAAATTCCATGGGATACCCTCTATCTTTAGGTTTTTGAACCAACGGTCCCCTTCCTGCGAGAAACCCATGGCCTCTGCTATGGATTCTTCACTTACCTGCAACTGCAGGTCACCTACTTTGGCTTTTGCACCATTAAAAGTCTTGGCAAAGGCCTGTGTAACTTCCAGATTAAAACCCTCAAATGACTGTACAAATTTAACCCAACTGAAAAGAATGAGGTCATATACAACATCGTCATGAGAGAGTAGATCCTATGAGCCATTCGACAACACCCTAACCACAAGAGCCATTATCTTGCGCACGATATACCAAAATCTACAGAATGGAGGGGTTTGCGCTTGAGCCAACCCAACACAAATGATATAGTTTGCACGGTGAAAGGTGACCCAAAAACTAAGAGCTCGGGAGGATGCTACCATGAATTCCACCCTAATAGTTGATTAAACACCCCGAACCAGAGGACTAAACACTCAAAAACCACCTCGCCTACTAAGAACCTAATCCCTGGTTACGAAGCACCATCCAAACGATGAATGTGATCTCTGGTGAACATGATAGACAGGTAATGGTTTCATAGCACGATCACTAGCCAGGTAATACATTTATTAGACCATGACATAACAATTTAAAGTAGTATTCGGATCATATGGTAATGTCATAAACTCAGAACCAAAATCGTAAAGGGTAAAGTAATAACCAATACTTTTAAAATTTATTAAAGCATAACATAAATCAATTGTGATTGGGTTCTATTCTTATGCTATAAAATTTTTACATAACCATATACTCACCAAGCTTACATGTTTTGTGATTTTAGGTGTTTCAAAGGCTCGTTTGGTTTTAGAAGGAGAGAAACCTTTAGAGTTTATTTAATGGATTTTACAAGAAGATTTCAATTTCATGCTTGATAGTCATGAAATTGAAATGGGTAAATGAGTCGTTTATCATTAAAATAAAGCTCAAAATAAAATGATCAATCAAGCAATTACTCAAAAACCATAATCAAACTCTTCGTAAAAAAAATGAGGCAGTTGATAAAATTTCCTTTGTCATGTTTGTGTTTCAAAGATCGATGAAGCGATATGAATATTTGGCTGCCAACAATGGAGACTCACTGGGCGAAGCAGTTATCTCTGCATCATCAAAACTTTATATTAGGGAAAAGAAAGATTCGAAAATCACTTGAAACAACTTTGAAGCAGATTAAAATTATTAAGATTAGCTCAAAAAAATTAATACAGTCATACTCAAAAGGAGTGCTTTAACAAACAATTATAACATGAAAGTTAGTTTTGATCAAAAGGCGACGATATTTATAAAGGTAACTTCAATACCGTTGACAAGGCCATTGCTGCCAGCAGGTGTTCATAGCCTCGAAAGGGATGTCATTTAACCCACTCAAGTACTTTAATCCCATCCAAAATTCGTTTATCCATGATATGAATTTTTTTATATATGATCAACTTATAAAACATACTTGAAAAATCTCGAACCCAACATTGCTTCACTGTAGACAGGCCTGTTCAGTACCCCGACGAAGTTGTCTTGGTATCATGTGTGCATTTACCCACTGCCAGCAGGCATGTTCAATACCTTGACGGGCTTACACACATTTCCCCCACGTTGAAGTGTTTCCAACTCTCCTTAGTAATTTATAATGATAGAATTTTGAGATTTCATGATAACAAGAGAGCGGGGAGATACTGGAGATTTGACAACCATGCAGATATATGATCAATCATTAATATTTCTTTTTGTTCTTTAAGAACTGACAGTTTCATTCATGGTTTAGACATTTATATTTCAATCAAGAAATCATCTCAAGGATGGGGAAGCGCTTTGAGTTGATCTCATTAGAGCTGGGACGATGTAAAATTTTTAAAGGTGATTGTACTTCCCCAAGATCTTGACAAGATTTCAGGAAAAATAATCTCGCAAAGACTTATAGAATGACTAATTTAAAATCATCCGAGTTAAACCTTAATATTGAAGATGATTGAATTGTTTCAGACTACCGTCAATGATAAATCTGATTATGAAAGTTCCCTTCAATAATGGATTGTGAGTTAGAAATAACTTTTCAAAAATAAAAAGAAAACAAAGAAAGCAACAAAATAATGAAACAGAGAACAAACAAAAAACAAAAAAGCCTAGGAATATTTATAGGGGGACAGGCCTTATTATGCTCAGGCGAAGTAGTTCTTGAGAGTCTAGCCATTCACCAAAAAAGTGTATGGCTGTCCCTCCAAGTCTTGCAAACGAAAGGAGCTAGGACCCATTTTTTCTGCAATGACAAAAGATCCCAACCACAGGTTTTGAAACTTAGTGTGTTCTACTTTATCCTCATGTGCTTTGTCCCATTTGAGGACCAAATCTCCTACGTCAAAGTTTCTTTCCGAGGATGAACTTGTATCAAACCAACTTTTAACAATATGTTGGTTCTAGTCCAATTTTTGATTTGCTTGTATCCTAACTTCTTTTAATTTCAGTAAAGCGTTTATTCTATTCTCTAAAGGGGGACATCCTTCTTCCTCAAGTTTTTGAGATAATTGAAATGAAGGGAGAAAGACGTGGGGAGGAAGGATAGATTCTCTTCCGTAAACGAGGAAGAAAGGATAATTATCGATGGATGCTTTTGGGGTGACCCCGTTAGCCCATAGTGCATTATATAATGCATTGTGCCAATTTTTATGATTTTCTGACACTGTTCTTTTTATTATTTTAATCAGATTTTTGTTTGTTGACTCAACCAAGCCATTTCCTTGGGGATAATAACTGGTGGAGTATTTTAGCTTAATCCCTTTTTCTAGAGTAAAAACATTCATGTTCAATGAAGAAAAATAAGAAGCATTGTCGAAAACTAAACATTCAGGTATTCTGAAATGAGTGATGATATGAGAATTCAAGAACGAAATTACCTGATTCATGTTTACTACCCTTAACGGTAAAGCTTTAGACCATCTCGTAAAATAATTCATTTCCATGAGAATGTATTTGTGTTGCTATGAAGAAGGTGGGTTAATTGGTCCTATGATATCTAGGCCCCACTGCTGAAATGGTGTATCTACTATAATGAGCTACAAGGGAAATGCAACCTTCTTGACCCGTCCTGCAACTTTTTGACAAATTATACATTTGCGAGCCATATCATGAGCATATTTAAATAATGTGGGCCAATAGTAACCATCCCTAATTACTTTGTGGGTAGTTGTGTCTCCACCAAAATGACCCCCGACATCACCAGAATGTAACTCAGCTAGTACCTTTTCAGATTCTTCTTTTTCCAGGCAACTCAAAAATACACCATCAAAATTATTCTGAAACAATACATCATTAATCAATTGAAAAGATGCATACCTGAGTCTTAGTGATCTTCTGTTTTTTGGATCAATATTTCGAGGAGTATTTCCATGCAACAAATAAAATCTGATATCATTATACCATGAATTAGGTACAATTTGTGTACAACAGATTTGTGTTTCTTTATGCAAATTTTTAGCTGGTGCTATTGATTGATTTTCTGGTATTTCAACTGAGTCAGGCACTAATTTGCAAATGCATTGACCTCTAAAAAATTGTGTGGGTACGATTTTGAGATCGTACTCTTGAAGGGAGGTCATCCAATTAGCCCTTTTTTCCCTAAGTTCCTTTTGAACTAACATATTTCTTACACCAGGGTAAGGAACAATGAGTTTTATTCGAGATTTCAAAAGGTAAGGTCTGAAATGTTTAAATGCCTTAAAGACATGATATGCTTGTTGATCTACTGCAGGATAATTTAATTCCGCTCCTTTAAAAGAAGAACTCATAAATGAAATGGGTATTTCATTGTTTTCAACATTTTTCTAAGTAAGAACAACAACATATGATCTGTCTGACGCAAAAGTGTAAAGTGTGAAATATTTGGAGAAATCAAGACTCATCAGGGAGGGAGATTTGGTTATAAATTTTCTAATGGAATTGAAAGCTAGGTTCTCTTGAGGTCCCCATTTGAAAAGAACATCCTTTTTAATCAAGTTTTGTAGAGGCCTAACCATCTTAGAAAAATTTATAACAACGCATCTGCCGAAGTTTATTTTACCCATAAAAGATTGCATTGCCTTTTTGGAAGATGGTGGAGGGAGATTGACAATGGATTGTGTTCGTTCAGGGTCTATTATAATCCCCTCCTTTGAAACTATAAATCCAAGTAATATTCCCTGCTCTACTGCAAAAAGTGACTTCTTAGGATTAAGTGAAATACTAAACTTACGACAACGTTCTAGTACAAACCTCAGATGTGGCAAGTGATCTTTTTTGTTCTTTGAAAAGACAATGACATCATCTAGGTAGACAACAACCGATTGGTTGATAAGGCCACAAAAATCAATATCCATTTCCCTTTGTAAAGTGGCTCCGACATTAATCAATCCAAAAGGCATTTTTCTATAGTCATAGGTGCCCCACAAGGTGTGGAAAGTGGTTTTCAACTAATTTGATGGAGACATAAGGACCTGGTTATATCCTAAGAAACCATCTAATAAAGATAGTCTTTCAGAACCAGATACCTGTTGAAAAATTTGTTCCATTGGAGGAACAAGATAGTTGTCTTTATCATAGGCTAAGTTTAAATTACGAAAATCGACACAAAGTCGAATTTGTCCATTCTTATTTCTTACCGAGACCAAGTTGGAAACCCATTGAGTATTTCAAACCGGAAAAATTATTTTGGCAGTTAATAATTTATTTAGTTCCTTTTTTACCGTGGGTTCTAATTTAGGACGCATTTTCCTAAGTTTTTGCTGAAATGGTTGGGTTTAGGGTTTCATGGGAATTACATGATTTATTATGTTTGGATCAAAGGTTTTCAAATCATTGTATGTCCAAGAAAATATATCTTTAAATTCTTTAATTTTTTTTATAAACGTAGATCTTTCTTGTTGAGAACACCCTTTTGCCTAGATTAATACTCTGAGGATTATCTTGCGTTCCTAAATTTATAGTTTCATAAAGTAATGAGGAACTGTTTGTTTTTCAATTAACCACTCCTCTAAATTTGTCATGTAAATCATAATTTTTTTCTAATCTAACGACAGACTTAGGAATAGAATTTACCATATCAGATGATATTTCCGTAGAACGAGGGTTAGATATTACTGAAAAATCATGGATATTTTCATTGTGAGTACTTTCATCAATTACAACAACTTGGAAAGTGTCCTCCATATGCAAAAAAATTATGATTTGTTTGTCATCGTCAAACACTCGCCAATTGGTAATATTGTTGGGTATCGATGGTCTGAATAACAATTCAACAGATAATTCATTAGGATAAAACCCTCAACAAGTAATAATTTTGACGCAACATTAGCCAATAAATCAGCTTCAGAATTACTAGATCTAGGAATAGAACTTATGTTGAAAGTGATAAATTTATGGATTAAGTTCCATACCTCGGTTTGGTATTTTTTGAGATGAGGTGATAAACAATGAATAATTTTTTTTACCTACTTAACCACAATTTCAGAATCACTAAATACCATCAAGCTTTGCACCTTAAGTTCTAGTGCCTTCTTAAGTCCCTGCAGGAGTGCTTCATATTCTGCTGTGTTGTTAGTACACTCAAATTATAATCTACAGAAAATGAATGTATTATTACCTTTGGGGTCAATCAAAACACAACCAACATCGAATCCTTCATGATATTTAGACCTGTCAAAGTATAAAGACCAAATTTCATCATCATCAACAATGTTTGCATCATTTTTTAAAACTGTTGCCCGAGTTTGGTCTGATATTTTAGATTGTTGATCTGGGTTTTTAATAGTGGATATTTCAGTCATGAAATTCCCCAAAAAAGTATTCATACCTTGAGCTTCAATTGTATTTACACCAGTGGTAAAATTATCATTTGAATCATTTAGATCTATAACAGTGTACTTCAGATAACGTTCTCTATTAATTTCGATCTTGTTAGGCTGGTCGTTTTTCGGTAACCACAGATGAGACCAATCTGTAGAGAAATAAATGTGAAATTGTTCGAACCAATCTCTGCTCAAGAAAAAGCTATAACATTACAGAATATCAATTACGACTATGTCAATTACCTGGTGCACTTTTGGGTTAGATGACAATCTAATCAATACATATTTAAGTTCACCAACAACTGTGACATTATTTCTGTCTAACTGGATAATTTTCAAATCTGAAGGTTTGACTTCAACATTGATATTTTGACAAACATAAAGAGGCATTACATTCGATGAGGCCCCATAATCAACCATACAATTATGCACATTTATGTTGAAGCTTTCAAAAGTTAACAGGAAAGGTGGTAAATTTTTTCGTGGTGTGGGTGCAGAAATCTGCTGATTTTTTAATGCTGTATCTGGAATTATTTTATCTAAATTCCATACAGTCTTGTCCGATGTGTCCTTTTTATTTTGATATTTAGGCAATCTTTTTCTCACGACATATTTCATTTTGTTTATGCCATTTTATGCTGAATTTTTAATTAAAGGATCATTCTTTTTACTATTATCAGCTATACTTCGCAACATTTTCTGTAGGATAAGAGGGAATTTGAGCAGTTTGAAAATCGATATATTTTCCCTTAGTTTTTTAAGATCTTCAACAAGATCATATTCTAAATATAGAGAAACATGATTTCATGTTGTTTCAATCTATTTCAGCTGTCTTGATACAATACTCTTACTTGTCTCAGGTGAAGATGTGTTTTGTACCTTACTTCAGGTGCTATATGGGTGTTGTTTTTTATGGATAGTTTCAAAATTAGCTTGGAAAATACTGTCAGAAAGATGCCCAAAGACTGGGGGAGATGAGTCCTCCTCATCAGGTGTTTCTTCTTCACCTGTGTCGTTTTGGTTTTTAGGCGGGACATAAACAACACTATCATTTGCATCTAATATTGCTTGTAAAGCATACTGTAACCCTTCAAAATTCAGACCTTCTATGGTCGGATTTGGCCTGTTTGGAGGAAAAGGTTTCTTAAAAGGTGGTATAAAATTCCCTTTACTTGAATATACTTCTTCAAGAGACATTTTCAAGTCTATGACTTGATTGGATAACTTATGAAAGGATTTTTGTAAATCCTCAAAGTCTAAACTTGCTCTTTTTTATTTGGGGAAGGTCTGTTAAGGATTTCTATTTTCTTTTTAGAAGAGGAAGTTGTTTCAGCTTCCACATTTACATTATCCTTTAAACTAATAATATCCTTTTCAATAAGGACTGCCTCCTCAAAAGCTTCTAGTAACGTGTTTTTCTTAGACCTCTTAACCCATATAGCTATATTATGATGTAGGGATTTAGCATAGTATGCAACAATCAAGTTTTCAGTAGGCATCAATTCTGTAGGGATTTTATTTTTAAGTGTAAGGAATCTTTGATTGAAATCCTTGACTTTCTCTTTGGGGTTCATTTTCATGTTGGAAAATTCTAGTACCAAAAATTATGGAGATTTATCATCCCCAAACTTTTCTAATAAAAATGTGTCAAAATTATCCCAAGAAGCAACAGTTTGGGGCTAATGTGAAAAATACCACGTGGAGGAATTTCCTTCAAAGGTGTAAGGGAATAGCCTACACACGACGTCTTCATGTTTGACGTTTCGAAGCCTAACAACTAACATGATTTTTTTGATATGATCCTCAGCTGATTGCTTCGAATCACGGTCAAATTTGGGTAACCACTTTTCAGGCTATTTGGGTAACGGATGTTGGGGTTCAAGTACTACCACGACATCTTGATTGAGCCAAGGCCTAGTGAGATTATTTTGGTTATCCATGGGAGTTGGTGTGGGTGAATTTCGAGATTGCCCAAATGAAGAACTGCCTTCATCAAAGGATTCTCCTCTTGAAGAGGGTGGAGAAGACCCAGGTGGGGATGGAGGAAGACCAGATCCTCCAACACCTTGGATTAGTGATTCAAAAAGATCAGTAATAGTATCACCTAATGTATGATCAGGAAGACCAGTGCTAAGAGGATCTTCTTGCTGATTGGAAAAATCAAGGGGCTGATTTAACTGTCTACCAAATTGTCTAAGTCAGAATAATGCACCCTGATTTCTCCAAATTGATTAGCGAGAATTACAGATAATTTCTTGTACATCAATCCCTTGAGGAATCAGTGTCACAGGTTCAACAGGAATTTCAGGTGTAGCTTTTGACGTAGTGGCTGGATCATGTATAATGGTAGGGTCTGAGTGACTATGCGTCACAACACGAGAACGATTATTTTGGGGAGTCTTACGACCTCCTCGTGCCATCAATGAATTTCAGGCCCTCCTTCTAGCACCATTTGTTGATGGGTGTTTATGACACACCATCAACGAGAAGGGAAGATCCGGTCCGGGGTTGTCTAGTTAACCCAAGTCGTTTAAAATAACCTACCTTGATGGGTTTTGTGGATCTGTTAGCCAATGAAAATACTAAAGTTACTAAGAGAGGTAAAATCTATCGAACTTTATTACATACGTTTAACTGATAATCCTATCTGTTAATATATATATACATACTTAGCATATTATTATACACATTATGTATGTACAAATACAAGGTTTGCATAAAACCTTGTGAAAATGAAATTTTAATTACTGGAACAAAATTTGAATAAGATATAAGGCTAAAGAGATTATTCTATTTCTATAAGTTGTAAATAACAAAGAGAATGAATAAGATTCAAAGTGATATAACTGTAATGAACAAAGCATTTAAATTTTAAATGATTTAATCGTTACCCATTCATAAAGTAAATAAATTAACTAAAAGGAAAACTAACTAACCCGATGCTGATCAACGATAAAGAAAAAGCACCAAGCTATTTTGTCTTTCTTTGTAATGTAAGCTCCACTTAACCTGTTTCCAAGTAGAAATCTATGGCAAGAAGCAAAGAATGATATTTCCTGAAATAACTCAAGGAATTTTATATTTCCAAAAAGCAATTTTCCAAAAAGAAATCTATATGAAACAAAAAGACAAATGTATTTCTTCTCATATGAATTTATATTATTCAAAAGATGAAGATTAAATCAACGCCAATCTTTGACAAATGATATAATAAAAATCTAACATTAGACGTAAACTCAAAATGTATAGACATTTGGTTAACCATAGAGATTATGATAACCAATAAATAATGGACTATGCAAGAGATAAGCACACCATGAACGCATAAGTGTTGAATAGACTAAAGCTAATTCATAACATATAAATTTTCATGGCCATAAAATATATGAAAGACAATAGTCACATTGTAAAGTTTACATAAGGACTAAAGCCAAAACGCAAACTGCATTTCATATATTTCTCAAAAGATAAGTCCATCTTCAAGTCCCAAAAGAATTCCATTGTCTCTGGGCAAGCACCAATATTTAAAATAAGTTCATGATCTATTTCTCATATCTTCCAAGATAGAGATAGATCCATCCTTAATAAAGTTTTTTCCAAAAATAATAACAAAAAATAGGTCTGTTGTAACAACCATTTAAAAATAGTTACATAATCAAAATACTATTGAAACTATTTTTAAAGAAAAACTTGTAAATTTGGAGCATCTCCAATGATTTTCTTGTCCCATCAACCTTTGCAATTCGATCCTCTTCAAGCCTAAGAAGAAAAACAAAATTTAAATTAGAAAAAGAATCGAATAAACTAATTAAAGACAAGCTACAAAATCTATGATTCTGTAGCTAGTCTAATAAAACAAAAAAAGAAACAAATTCTGTTATAATGAAACAATAAAAAAGTTAATTCCAAGAAATTTGTTTACCCATTAAACATTTGAAAAAGAGGCATAAGATAATTTTGAATTCATAACAACGTTGAAGTTGGATGAGTTTTGATAAAAATATCCTCTGATTTCTTGAATCTTTTGCTAGCTCAGAGGGAAGTTTGTTGAACACTGGCTCTCAGGTACAAGTTTTCTCTTTCCAATACTAAGTTACGAGCCATAAACCGATTAAGCTGAGCTTGTAAATAAGGGATATCTTGGTAATACCCATGGATCCAAGTGAAACACTCTTCACAATACACATGTTCCAATCTCTGTAGGGGGTGAGTATTCTCTGATTTCAATGCTTGCGCCATAACCTCTTTTAAATCATACTGGATTCCTGAAAACCCCTCTTGCTCCTTTAAAAATGGAGGTACGTTTGAAACAAAATTGTATTGGGGTGAATCTGCTTTAGTGTTATCAGAGATGGCATCCTCGACAGAAATCGTATCTTCGATGACAACTATAGGAATGGGTTTATCATGGTTCTGATGTGGATTCCTGGAAATCCTTGACAGAATTCTACCACTCCTTTTATTTCTGAAGTCTAAATAATTAATCTTCTGTGTGACTTACTTACCTTGTATTTTGATTTTAATTTTATCTTCACTAACCATGTTCTGTACAGGATCATGGGCAACCGATATCTTGTCTTTTAAAGGACTCATAATTTCTTCCAAGGATTTGTTTGGAACAAATTCACGCTTCTTGGAGGTGACCTCGACTATTGTAAGAAACTCAAAAGGGATATTGGGAGGTGATACATGGTCTTTCGAGACTTGTATTTCAACTCGAAAAATTTGCAGAGAGTGGGATGATATGCACACACAAAGGTAAGCTATGGACATGTTCAGATGGAAATCAAACAAAACCATTCCTAACAAGAAACATTTTCCAACTATCTCGTATCTTTAGCAATCAGGCATTAACCAGAACTCGAATTAAACCATGGTGGAAAAGACTGGATTCAGATTTAGGGTTTTGTATTTGGTAGAACTTGGACATTTTCTAGAGACTCCTAAGCAAACAAAATGGCAAGTTTAACTTAAAAACTAGGAATACCATGAATAGGTGCACATGAAATAAAAACACCAGTCCATAACATCCCTCACAGGTGATGAATTGTTTAATTATCAACAACAATCCATGCCAACGAGTTTTGAACAATTGAATGGGCGTACCTTTGACGTTATAGCATGTTTTTCTGGATGCCTTGAGTAAATGCCATGGGATACCCTCTATCTTTAGGTTTTTGAACCAGAGGTCCCCTTCCTACGACAGACCCATGGCCTCTTCTATGGATTCTTCACTTACCTACAACTGCAGGTCGCCTACTTTGGCTTTTGCACCGTCAAAAGTCTTGGAAAAGGCCTGTTCAAATTCCATATTAAAACCCTCAAATGACTGTACAAATTTAACCCAATTGAAAAGAACGAGGTCATCTACAACATGGTCATGAGAGAGTAGATCTTGTGATCCATTCGGCTCCACCCTAACCACAGGATCCATTAGCTTGCACACGATATGCCAAAAGCTACAGAATGGAGGGGTTTGCGCTTGAGCCAACCCAACATAAATGATATAGTTTGCATGGTTAAAGATGACCCAAAAACTAAGATCCCGGGAGGATGCTACCACGAATTCCACCCTAATCGTTGATTAAACACCCCGAACCAGAGGACGAAACACTCAAAAACCACCTCGCATACTAAGAACCTAATCCCTGGTTACAAAGCACCATCCAAACGATGAATGTGATCTCTCGTGAACAGGACATAGAGGTAATGGTTTCATAGCATGGTCACTAGCCAGGTAATATGTTGATTAGACCATGACATAACAATTTAAAGAAGTATTCAGATCATATGGTAATGTCATAAACTCAGAACCAAAATTGTAAAGGGTAAAGTAATTATTCAATGGAATAGGTTCACGAAGAAGAAGTAAAGGAAGAAGAAGTAGCAGAAGAGGAAGAAGAAGGAGAGAAATAAGAAGAAGAAGAGAAAGAGAAACGAGATCTTCAAGTACCTCCAAAGACACCTAGCAAAAAAATACAAAAGAATCATCCATCGGGTCAGATTATCGGGATGAAAGATGCAATATTTGAAACTATAAGAATAATTCGTTCACCAGAATAGCTGAACTGGAACTACTGTCAAATATTGAGCCAAGAAGTTTTGAAGAAGCCAGGAAGGATGAATTTTGGATCAAATCCATGGATGAAAAGTTAGATCAGATAGAGAATAATGACACTTGGGAACTGGTTCCAAGGCCAAGGAAAAATAATGTGATCGATACAATGTGGGTCTTGAGAAACAAATTGAACGAATATGGACATGTTACCATGAATAAATCAATATTGGTATGTAAAGTATACACTCAGGTTGAAGGTATAGAATTTGAAGAGACGTTCACCCTAGTTTCTAGAATGGAAGCAATCAGATTGATCCTAGATTATGCATGCTCCAAGAATATTAAAGTGTATCAGATGGATGTAAAATAAACCTTCCCAAACGAGGATCTAGAGGAATAAGTCTACATTGAGCAACCAAAAGGATTTCAGTTGTCAGAGAATGAAAATTATGTTTGCAATTTGAAGAAGGCCTTGCATAGTCTTAAAAAATCCCATAGAGCATGGTATTCCAGATTGGACAGATACTTACAACAACAAGGGTTCAGGAAAGGGAATGCAGCCAACAACCTCTACATCAAGGTAAATCAAGACAATATTTTGTTAATTGAAGTTTATGTTGATGATATTATCTTTGGTAGTGATGATGATAGGATGATCCATAAATTTGCAAAGGATATGTAGGATGAGTTCGAAATGTCATTACTTGGAGAATTATCTTTATTTTCCAGTCTTCAGATATGTCAAAGAAACCAAGTCATTTTGATCTCTTAGACCAAGTATATTAGAGAAATGCTAAAGAAGTTCAGAATGGAAGTTTGGAAACCAGTCAGTACTTCTATGCAAACCGATTGCAATTTAAGTAAAGATGATGATTCAAAGGATATAGATAAGAGGCAATACAGGTTGATGATTGACAACTTAATTTATGTGACAACTTCCATACCAGATGTGATGCAAGCAGTTGGATTGGTGGCATAGTTTCAAACAACACCAAAGGAATCACATGTTTTGGCAGTAAAGAGGATATTCATATATCTCAAGGGTACAAAAGAGTTTGGATTATGGTATCCAAAAAGGAAGGATCTATCACTTGTTTCCTACACAGATACATATTGGGTAGGTTGCATTGATGATCGAAGAAGTACACATGGAGCATATTTCTACTTGGGTGAGTGTTTGGTCTCTTGGATAAGCAAGAAATATTCACCAGTATCATTGTCTACAGACGAAGCATAGTATATTGTAGCAGCAACATGTTGTACATAGGTCTTATGGATGAAAAAAACATTCAAAGATATACATGTTGAGTATGCTGAACCCATTCTAATATATTGTGATAACAAAAGCGCCATTGATATCTCAAAGAATCCAGTGATGCACTCCAAGACGAAGCACATTCCTATCAAGTTTCATTTTCTATGGAAATAGATACCAGAGAAGAACATTTGAGTTGAGTATTTTGGGACCAAAGAACATATTGCATATATATTTACAAAACCGCTTCCAAGGGAAGATTTTGAGTATATTCTTCAGAAAACCAGAATAATTTCTGACCCACAGTGACTTTTGAATGATTTTCTTATATGTCATAGATTTACACGAGGAAGAACCATGAAGAGGATAGTTTAGTTAGAGGGAGCATCCCCAAAGAGGACAATTTAGTTAGGAGGAGTAGCCCAGGGAGAGTTCTGTTAGGGGGAGCAACACCAAAGAGGACAATTCAGTTAGGAGGAGCAACCCCAAGGATAGTTCAGTCAGGGGGAGTAACCTTGAAGGGAAGTTACCTTTTCCATTGAAGTCAAAGGGGGAGAGATTCATCAGATACATGGAGAGAAATAACATAGGAATGATTGTAGGGGGAGCGATGGTCACAGTGGGAGCATGAGTGTTATGAATTCAGTATTGCATCAGGGTGTTTCCATCAATGCCAAAGGGGGCGATTGTTGATTAATTGGGTTGATTGTCATTGATGTCAACCCTTGAAGCAAGTCCGGTAGCAAATTTTGGTAGCTCCAAAAGTGAAAATAAGGAACCCATGTTTGTATGAAGAATAATGTAATGAAGATCAGTGAGTTTGCAGGTAAGACTATCATGGATGGATAGTACATGTCATTCCATTTCCAGTGATATGTGGTATGTCACGTAATTCCTCATGGTTGAGGAGATTTGGCTTATTGAAGTTGGAGAACCCTCATGAGTTATCTAGAAGCCCCTAAGGTCAAAGAAGTCAATTATTCTAGAAGATCCTATAAGAGGTTTACTAGTCAAAGTGGTTGTAACTAGGAGTTGATCATGAGTAAAGTTGTTGCAACAAGAAAATAATTAAAAATAAATTAGCTGCAACAAGAAGTGGTGAGTTTTCTATTTATGGTAAAGTGGTTGCAAATGGGTAAAGTAGTTAAAAGTAGGTTAGCCCTAAACGAAGGAAGTTGGGTAAAACAATTAGAAGATAAACCTTAAAAGAAACAACTTGGAGAGTATAAATAAGAGAGCAAGGGTATCTCATTAGCACCTAATTGAGCACATTGAATATCTATTTTGTGAAATGTTATGGGTAGGTATCATTGACAAATCTATTGCAGTGAATTTGAAGTAGCAACAAGAGAATTTGCAGGTGTCGAAGAGTAGAGATTGTCGATATTGAACTAGGGTATTACTAAAGACATCCACATGTTGTATTACTATAAGGGTGCGAACATTCGCGGGCCACAGTGGGATTAATTGTGGATACTTGTGGGTTTACTGAAGATAGAGCATGGATCTGTTGCTAAAGATGAAAAGGAAGATCATATCTATCATCGGTGATAAGTTGCAGAGCTAAGAAGTGGCTACAGGAAGGTATAATAGTGAGAAGTTACAACATAGCTATCTACAATAACAAAAGGTATGTTATATGCTTATCTAAAGTAGATCTTTGGTGAGTGCTTGGGGTATAGCCATGGGAGATTGAACTCTTGTTCTTGAGGAACTATTGGTTGTATAGTATATTTTGTATTAGACAGATCTATAGGGATACATTGCTACTGTATTTGTTGTTTGTTGTTGGGATACTTCATTGGGCATCTTGTTAAGACACATCCTATGATATTTGGAGTATGGTTGAGGGTTTATGGTTGAGACATAGTGTTATCAGTACAGGTTGGGTTTGCATAAGAATGAGGGTTTGATGTATGGATAATGTAAGGATTTCTTATATCACACAATATCAGTGAGACATATGTATGAACCTAGTACATGGTTGTGTTATATCTACTTGGATGTTGGATGCGTATTCTTTTCTATCAGATCGACCAGTTTGTGAGTAGATACAGATATATCGGACAATGACTGATATTGAGACAGTGACACAAACATAGTGACAGAGAGAGTGTTAGTGTACTAACTGAGATTTTTTCTAGTCCACAAGTTGCAACAAGAAGAGGCACAAACATCTATGAGTTGCAGTAGGGAAAGGCATGGATATCCGTGTGTTGCAGGATAGACAGGTCACAAATCTATAGGAAAGTTTTGAAGAAGATTGGTATAGGTTGGAACAAGATTTCAATGACATTATTACACTGACATAGTTGATTCAGTGACAGTGATAAGTTGTCTACATTTGGCATTTGTACTTCAGGGCGGTTGGATGG
>JASDQU010305715.1:33135-50452 GCA_032191745.1 Picea mariana | reverse complement strand
ATTAAAATCATTACCATTGATTTGTGATTAATGCCATTAATATCAACGGTTCACGATCGAGACTTTTGGATGAAACAGGTTTGAAATTTCTCGAATCACGAGTTCACGAAAAATTAATTACGAGATAATATATTTTAAAACATTAGTTAATCATGTTTAAATTTAAGTATTTTCGGGTATTCGCACTTCGGGATTTTTAACAGTAGCTCGAGATAGAATCCCTAAAACCCGAAACTGCAAAATGATTAATTATTGGATAATTGTTTTTTACCTTTAATTAACCTTGTTTAAGTTTCAAGTGTTCCGAGAGTTTAGACTTCGGAGATCTCAGGATGTGATGGATGGTAAAGGTCCAAACTCCGAAGTGTGAATTTATTAACTACCTTTTAATCAAGATTAATTTAACCAATTAAGGTTTAATATTTCGACATTTTCCACTTCGTGGATTTGCAATTTAGCTTGTCATTATATTTACGAAGGGCCATTACCCATAGTGACGTATCGGGGGTGACGTTATTTTATATGATGTGTCGGGACTAGGGGGTGCCACATGTCACTTATAATCTTATGAATCTTCGACTAAAAGGGCCGAAAATGGATGAAACATGTCGACCTAGGGAAGACTCAAAGGTAGACGTGTACTATGACTAGGGTCATTTAAAGTTTTGTGAACAGTGATAACAAACACTTTTCGGGTGTCAGGACTTTAAACGTTAAGACCTTTCGAAACACCCAAAGCGTGAAGCTCTGAAGTGACCTTTAGTGATTTGATTCTTTAACAACCAGGTGACTCCAAAACCTGGGGAAAAAGGGGATCGTTCGATCAATGAGGGAACATTATCAACGACGGATATCATGCACGCCTTATGACTAGAAGTAAATTAGATTTAAACAGTCAAAAGATGACTTCTGATTTATTATTTAGTAAAGATGAAGTTCAAGGAAGTAAAGCTTAAGGTTTAGAATTATATATGTTCCAACACAAACTATCTCCTATCTTTAGCAATTGGGCATTAACCAGAACTCGAATTAAGCCATGGTGGAAAAGACTGGATTCAGAGTTAGGGTTTTGTCTTTGGTAGAACCTGGACATTTTCTGGAGACTCCAAAGAAAATAAATGGCAAGTTTAACTTAAAACCCAGGAAGACCATCAATAGGTGCACATGAAATAAAACACCAGTCCATAACATTCCTCATAGGTGACAAATTGTTTAATTATCAACAACAAGCCATGCCAACAAGTTTTGAACAACTGGATGGGCATACCTTTTACGTTATAGCGTGATTTTCTAGATGCCATGAGTAAATTCCATGGGATACCCTCTATCTTTAGGTTTTTGAACCAACGGTCCCCTTCCTGCGAGAAACCCATGGCCTCTGCTATGGATTCTTCACTTACCTGCAACTGCAGGTCACCTACTTTGGCTTTTGCACCATTAAAAGTCTTGGCAAAGGCCTGTGTAACTTCCAGATTAAAACCCTCAAATGACTGTACAAATTTAACCCAACTGAAAAGAATGAGGTCATATACAACATCGTCATGAGAGAGTAGATCCTATGAGCCATTCGACAACACCCTAACCACAAGAGCCATTATCTTGCGCACGATATACCAAAATCTACAGAATGGAGGGGTTTGCGCTTGAGCCAACCCAACACAAATGATATAGTTTGCACGGTGAAAGGTGACCCAAAAACTAAGAGCTCGGGAGGATGCTACCATGAATTCCACCCTAATAGTTGATTAAACACCCCGAACCAGAGGACTAAACACTCAAAAACCACCTCGCCTACTAAGAACCTAATCCCTGGTTACGAAGCACCATCCAAACGATGAATGTGATCTCTGGTGAACATGATAGACAGGTAATGGTTTCATAGCACGATCACTAGCCAGGTAATACATTTATTAGACCATGACATAACAATTTAAAGTAGTATTCGGATCATATGGTAATGTCATAAACTCAGAACCAAAATCGTAAAGGGTAAAGTAATAACCAATACTTTTAAAATTTATTAAAGCATAACATAAATCAATTGTGATTGGGTTCTATTCTTATGCTATAAATTTTTTACATAACCATATACTCACCAAGCTTACATGTTTTGTGATTTTAGGTGTTTCAAAGGCTCGTTTGGTTTTACAAGGAGAGAAACCTTTAGAGTTTATTTAATGGATTTTACAAGAAGATTTCAATTTCATGCTTGATAGTCATGAAATTGAAATGGGTAAACGAGTTGTTTATCATTAAAATAAATCTCAAAATAAAATGATCAATCAAGCAACTCAAAAACCATAATCAAACTCTTCGTAAAAAAAATGAGGCAGTTGATAAAATTTCATTTGTCATGTTTGTGTTTCAAATATTGATGAAGCAATATGAATATTTGGCTGCCAACAATGGAGACTCACTGGGCGAAGCAGTTATCTCTGCATCATCAAAACTTTATATTAGGGAAAAGAAAGATTCGAAATCACTTGAAACAACTTTGAAGCAGATTAAAAGTATTAAGATTAGCTCAAAAAAATTAATACAGTCATACTCAAAAGGAGTGCTTTAACAAACAATTATAACATGAAAGTCAGTTTTGATCAAAAGGCGACGATATTTATAAAGGTAACTTCAATACCGTTGACAAGCCCGCTGCTGCCAACAGGCGTTCATAGCCTCGAAAGGGATGTCATTTAACCCACTCGAGTACTTTAATCCCATCCAAAATTCGTCTATACATGATATGATTTTTTTTATATATGATCAACTTATAAAACATACTTGAAAAATCTCCAACCCAACATTGCTTCACTGCAGACAGGCCTCTTCTGTACCCCGATGAAGTTGTCTTGGTATCATGTGTGCATTTACCCACTGCCAGTAGGCATGTTCAATACCTTGACGGGCTTACACACATTTCCCCCACATTGAAGTGTTTCCAACTCTCCTTAGTAATTTATAATGATAGAATTTTGAGACTTCATGATAGCGAGAGACCGGGGAGATACTGGAGATTTGACAACCATGCAGATATATGATCATCATTAATATTTCTTTTTGTTCTTTAAGAACTGACAGTTTCAGTCATGGTTTAGACATTTATATTTCAATCAAGAAATCATCTCAAGGATGGGGAATTTCTTTGAGTTGATCTCATTAGAGCTGGGACGATGTAAAATTTTTAAAGGTGATTGTACTTCCCCAAGATCTTGACAAGATTTTAGGAATAATAATCTCGGAAAGACTTATAGAATGACTAATTTAAAATCATTCGAGTTAAACCTTAATATTGAAGATGATTGAATTGTTTTGGACTACCATCAATGATAAATCTAATTATGAAAGTTCCCTTCAATAATGGATTGTGAGTTAGAAATAACTTTTCAAAAATAAAAAGAAAACAAAGAAAGCAACAAAATAATGAAATAGAGAACAAACAAAAAATAAAAAAAACTAGGAATATTTACAGGGGGGTAGGCCTTATTATGCTCAGGTGAAGTAGTTCTTGAGAGTCTATCCATTCACCAAAAAAGTGTATGGCTGTCCCTCCAAGTCTTGAAAACGAAAGGAGCTAGGACCCAGTTTTTCTGCAATGACAAAAGATCCCAACCATAGGTTTTGAAACTTAGTGTGTTCTGCTTTATCCTCATGTGCTTTGTCCCATTTGAGGACCAAATATCCTATGTCAAAGTTTCTTTCCGAGGATGAACTTGTATCAAGCCAACTTTTAACAATATGTTGGTTCTAGTCCAATTTCTGTTTTGCTTGTATCCTAACTTCTTTTAATTTCAGTAAAGCGTTTATTCTATTCTCTAAAGGGGGACATCCTTCTTCCTCAAGTTTTTGAGATAATTGAAATGAAGGGAGAAAGACGTGGGGAGGAAGGATAACTTCTCTTCCGTAAACGAGGAAGAAAGGATAATTATCGATGGATGCTTTTGGGGTGACCCTGTTAGCCCATAGTGCATTTTATAATGCATTGTGCCAATTTTTATGATTTTCTGACACTGTTCTTTTTATTATTTTAATCAGATTTTTGTTTGTTGACTCAACCAAGCCATTTCCTTGGGGATAATAACTGGTGGAGTATTTTAGCTTAATCCCTTTTTCTAGAGTAAAAACTTTCATGTCCAATGAAGAAAAATAAGAAGCATTATCGAAAACTAAACATTCAGGTATTCCGAAACGAGTGATGATATGAGAATTCAAGAACGAAATTACCTGATTCATGTTTACTACCCTTAACGGTAAAGCTTTAGACCATCTCGTAAAATAATCCATTTCCATGAGAATGTATTTGTGTTGCTGTGAAGAAGGTGGGTTAATTGGTCCTATGATATCTAGGCTCCACTGCTGAAATGGTGTATCTACTATAACAGGCTGCAAGGGAAATGCAACCTTCTTGACCCGTCCTGCAACTTTTTGACAAATTATACATTTGCGAGCCATATCATGAGCATATTTGAATAATGTGGGTCAATAGTAACCATCCCTAATTACTTTGTGGGCAGTGGTGTCTCCACCAAAATGATCCCCGACATCACCAGAATGTAACTCAACTAGTACCTTTTTAGATTCTTCTTTTTCCAGGCAATGCAAAAATACACCATCAAAATTATTCTGAAACAATACATCATTAATCAATTGAAAAGATGCATACCTGAGTCTTAGTGATCTTCTATTTTTTGGATCAATATTTCGAGGAGTACTTCCATGCAACAAATAAAATCTGATATCATTATACCATGAAGTAGGTACAGTTTGTGTACAACAGATTTGTGTTTCATTATGCAAATTTTCAGCTGGTGTTATTGATTGATTTTCTGGTATTTCAACTAAGTCAGGCACTAATTTGCAAAGGCATTGACCTCTAAAAAATTGTGCAGGTACGATTTCGAGATGGTACTCTTGAAGGGAGGTCATCCAATTAGCCCTTTTTCCCCTAAGTTCCTTCTGAACTAACAGATTTCTTACAACAGGGTAAGGAACAGTGAATTTTATTCGAGATTTCAAAAGGTAAGGTCTGAAATGTTTAAATGCCTTAAAGACATCATATGCTTGTTGATCTACTGCAGGATAATTTAATTCTGCTCCTTTAAAAGAAGAACTTATAAATGAAATGGGTATTTCATTGTTTTCAACATTTTTCTAAGTAAGAACAACAACATATGATATGTCTGACGCAAAAGTGTAAAGTGTGAAATCTTTGGAGAAATCAGGACTCATCAGGGAGGGAGATTTGGTTATAAATTTTCTAATGGAATTGAAAGCTAGGTTCTCTTGAGGGCCCCATTTGAAAAGAACATCCTTTTTAATCAGGTTTTGTAGAGGCCTAACCATCTTAGAAAAAATTATAACAACGCGTTTGACGAAGTTTATTTTACCCAGAAAAGATTGCATTTCCTTTTTAGAAGATGGTGGAGGGAGATTGACAATGGATTTTGTTCGTTCAGGGTCTATTATAATCCCCTCCTTTGAAACTATAAATCCAAGTAATATTCCCTGCTCTACTGCAAAAAGTGACTTCTTAGGATTAAGTGAAATACTAAACTTACGACAACGTTCTAGTACAAACCTAAGATGTGGCAAGTGATATTTTTTGTTCTTTGAAAAGACAATGACATCATCTAGGTAGAAAACAACCGATTGGCTGATAAGGCCACAAAAATCAATATCCATTTCCCTTTGTAAAGTGGCTCTGACATTAATCAATCCAAAAGGCATTTTTCTATAGGCATGGGTGCCCCATAGGGTGCGAAAAGTGGTTTTCAACTAATCTGATGGAGACATAAGGACCTAGTTATATCATGAGAAACCATCTAATAAAGATAGTCTTTCAGAACCAGATACCTGTTGAAAAATTTGTTCCATTGGAGGAACACGATTGTTGTCTTTATCATAGGCTAAGTTTAAATTATGAAAATCGACACAAAGTTGAATTTGTCCATTCTTATTTCTTACCGAGACCAAGTTGGATACCCATTGGGTATTTCAAACCGGAAAAATTATTTTGGCAGTTAATAATTTATTTAGTTTCTTTTTTACCGTGGGTTCTAATTTAGGACGCATTTTCCTAAGTTTTTGCTGAAATGGTTGGGTTTGGGGTTTCATGGGAATTACATGATTTATTATGTTTGGATCAAAGGTTTTCAAATCATCATATGTCCAAGAAAATACATCTTTAAATTCTTTAATTTTTTTTATAAATGTAGATCTTTCTTGTTGAGAACACCCTTTTGCTCAGATTGATACTCTGAGGATTATCTTGCATTCCTAAATTTATAGTTTCATAAATTAATGAGGAACTGTTTGTTTTGCAATTAACCACTTCTCTGAATTTGTCATGTAAATCATAATTTTTTTCTAATCTAACGACAGAATTAGGAATAAAATTTACCATGTCAGATGATATTTCCTTAGAACGAGGGTCAGATATTACCGAAAAATCACGGATATTTTCATTGTGAGTACTTTCATCAATTACAACAACTTGGAAAGTGTCCTCCATATGCAAAAAAATTATGATTTGTTTGTCATCATCAAACACTCGCCAATTGGTAATATTGTTGGGTATCGATGGTTTGAATAACAATTCAACAGATAATTCATTAGGATAAAAACCCTCAACAAGTAATAATTTTGACGCAACATTAGCCAATAAATCAGCTTCAGAATTACTAGATCTAGGAATAGAACTTATGTTGAAAGTGAGAAATTTATGGATTAAGTTCCATAACTCGGTTTGGTATTTTTTGAGATGAGGTGATAAACAATGAATAATTTTTTTTACCTACTTAACCACAATTTCAAAATCACCAAATACCATCAAGCTTTGCACCTTAAGATCCAGTGCCTTCTTAAGTCCCTGCAGGAGTGCTTCATATTCTGCTGTGTTGTTAGTACACTCAAATTATAATCTATAGAAAATGAATGTATTATTACCTTTGGGGTCAATCAAAACACAACCAACATCGGATCCTTCAAGATATTTAGACCCGTTAAAGTATAAAGACCAAATTTCATCATCATCAACAATGTTTGCATCATTTTTCAAAACTGTTGCCTGAGTTTGGGCTGATATTTTAGATTGTTGATCTAGGTTTGTAATAGTGGATATTTCAGTCATGAAATTCCCCAAAAAAGTATTCATACCTTGAGCTTCAATTGTATTTACACCAGCAATAAAATTCTCATTTGAATCATTTAGATCTATAAGTGTACTTCAGATAACGTTCTCTATTAATTCCGATCTTGTTAGGCTGGTCGTTTTCTGGTAACCACAGATGAGACCAATCTGTAGAGAAATAACCGTGAAATTGTTCGAACCAATCTCTGCTCAAGAAAAAACTATAACATTACAGAATATAAATTACAACTATGTCAATTACCTGGTGCACTTTTGGGTTAGATGACAATCTAATTAATACATATTTAAGTTCACCAACAACTGTGACATTATTTCTGTCTAACTGGATAATTTTCAAATCTGAAGGTTTGACTTCAACATTGATATTTTGACAAACATACAGAGGCATTACATTCGATGAGGCCCCATAATCAACCATACAATTATGCACATTTCTATTGAAGCTTTCGAAAGTTAACAGGAAAGGTGTTAAATTTTTTCGTGGTGTGGGAGCAAAAATCTGTTGATTTTTTAATGCTGTATCTGGAATTATTTTATCTAAATTCCATATAGTCTTGTCCGATGTGTCCTTTTTATTTTGATATTTAGGTGGTTTTTTTCTCACGACATATTTCATTTTGTTTATGCCATTTTATGCTGAATTTTTGATTAAAGGATCATTCTTTTTACTATTATCAGCTATACTTCGCAACATTTTCTGTAGGATAAGAGGGAATTTGATCAGTTCGAAAATCGATATATTTTCCCTTAGTTTTTTAAGATCTTCAACAAGATCATATTCTAAATTTAGAGAAACATGATTTTGTGTTGTTTCAATCTATTTCAGTTGTCTTGATACTATACTCTTACTTGTCTCAGGTGAAGATGTGTTTTGTACCTTACTTCAGGTGCTATATGGGTGTTGGTTTTTATGGATAGTTTCAAAATTAGCTTGGAAAATACTGTCAGAAAGATGCCCGAAGATTGGGGGAGATGAGTCCTCCTCATCAGGTGTTTCTTCTTCACCTGTGTCGTTTTGGTTTTTAGGTGGGACATAAACAACACTATCATTTGCATCTAATATTGCTTGTAAAGCATATTGTAACCCTTCAAAATTCAGACCTTCTGTGGTCGGATTTGGCCTGTTTGGAGGAAAAGGTTTCTTAAAAGGTGGTATAAAATTCCCTTTACTTGAATATACTTCTTCAATAGATATTTTCAAGTATATGACTTGATTGGATAACTTATGAAAGGATTTTTGTAAATCCTCAAAGTCTAAACTTGTTCTTTTTTATTTGGGGAAGGTCTATTAAGGATTTCTATTTTCTTTTTAGAATAGGAAGTTGTTTCATCTTCCACATTTACATTATCCTTTAAACTAATAATATCCTTTTCAATAAGGACTACCTCCTCAAAAGCTTCTAGTAACGTGTTTTTCTTAGACCTCTTAACCCATATAGCTATATTATGATGTAGGGATTTAGCATAGTATGCAACAATCAAGTTTTTAGTAGGCATCAATTCTGTAGGGATTTTATTTTTAAGCGTAAGGAATCTTTGATTGAAATCCTTGAATTTCTCTTTGGGGTTCATTTTCATGTTGGAAAATTCCATTACCAAAAATTATGGAGATTTATCATCCTCAAACTTTTGTAATAAAAATGTGTCAAAATTATCCCAAGAAGCAATAGTTTGGGGCTAATGTGCAAAATACCACGTGGAGAAATTTCCTTCAAAGGTGTAAGGGAATAGCCTGCACACGATGTCTTCATGTTCGACGTTTCAAAGCCTAACAACTAACATGATTTTTTTGATATGATCCTTAGCTGATTGCTTCGAATCATGGTCAAATTTGGGTAACCACTTTTCAGGCTGTTTGGGTAACGAATGTTGGGGTTCGAGTACTGCCATGACATATTGATTGAGCCAAGGCCTAGCGATATTATTTTGGTTATCCATGGGAGTTGGTGTGGGTGAATTTCGAGATTGACCAAATGAAGAACTGCCTTCATCAAAGGATTCTCTTCTTGAAGAGGGTGGAGAAGACCCAGGTGGGGATGGAGGAAGACCAGATCCTCCAACACCTTGGATTAGTGATTCAAAAGGATCAGTAATAATATCACCTAATGTATGATCAGGAAGACCAGTGCTAAGAGGATCTTCTTACTAATTGGAAAAATCAAGGGGTTGATTTAACTGTCTACCAGATTGTCTAAGTCAGGATAATGCACCCTGAGTTCTCCAAATTGATTGGCAAGAATTACAGATAATTTCTTGTACATCAATCCCTTGAGGAATCAGTGTCATAGGTTCAGCAGGAATTTCAGGTGTAGCTTTTGACGTAGTGGTTGGATCATGTATAATGGTAGGGTCTGAGCGACTATGCGTCACAACACGAGAACAATTATTTGGGGGAGTCTTACAACCTCCTCGTGCCATCAATGAATTTCAGGCCCTCCTTCTAGTGCCATTTGTTGATGGGTGTTTATGACACACCATCAACGAGAAGGGAAGATCCGGTCCAGGGTTGTCTAGTTAACCCAAGCTGTTGAAAATAACCTACCCTGATGGGTTTTGTGGATTTGTTAGCCAATGAAAATACTAAAGTAACTAAGAGAGGTAAAAGCTATCTAACTTTATTACATATGTTTAACTGATAATCCTCTCTGTTAATATATATACATACTTAGCATATTATTATACACATTATGTATGTACAAATACAAGGTTTGCATAAAACCTTGTGAAAATGAAATTTTAATTACTGAAACAAAATTTGAATAAGATATAAGGCTAAAGAGATTATTCTATTTCTATAAGTCGTAAATAACAAAGAGAATGAATAAGATTCAAAATGATATAACTGTAATGAACAAAGCATTTAAATTTTAAATGATTTAATTGTTACCCATTCATAAAGTAAATAAATTAACTAAAAGGAAAACTAACTAACCTGATGCTGATCAACGGTAAAGAAAAAGAACCAAGCTATTTTGTCTTTCTTTGTAATGTAAACTCCACTTAACCTGTTTCCAAGTAGAAATCTATGGCAAGAAGCAAAGAATGACATTTCTTGAAATAACTCAAGGAATTTTATATTTCCAAAAAGCAATTTTCCAAAAAGAAATCTATACGAAACAAAAAGACAAATGTATTTCTTCTCATATGACTTTATATTATTCAAAAGATGAAGATTAAATCAACTCCAATCTCTGACAAATGATATAATAAAAAACTAACATTAGACTTAAACTCAAAATGTACAGACATTTGATTAACCATAGAGATTATGATAACCAATAAATAATGGACTATGCAAGAGATAAGCACACCATGAACACATAAGTGTTGAATAGACTAAAGCTAATTCATAACATATAATTTTTCATGGCCATAAGATATATGAAAGACAATAGTCACATTGTACAGTTTACATAAGGACTAAAGCCAAAAAGTAAACTGCATTTCATATATTTCTCAAAAAGATAAGTCCATCTTCAAGTCCCAAAAGAATTCCATTGTCTCTGGGCAAGCACCAATATTTAAAATAAGTTCATGATCTATTTCTCATATCTTCCAAGATAGAGACAGATCCATCCTTAATAAAGTTTTTTCCAAAAATAATAACAAAAAATAGGTCTGTTGTAACAACCATTTAAAAATAGTTACATAATCAAAATACTATTGAAACTATTTTTAAAGAAAAACTTGTAAATTTGGAGCATCTCCAACGATTTTCTTGTCCCATCAACCTTTGCAATTCGATCCTCTTCAAGCCTAAGAAGAAAAATGAAATTTAAATTAGAAAAAGAATCGAATAAACTAATTAAAGACAAGCTACAAAATCTATGATTCTGTAGCTAGTCTAATAAAACAAAAGAAGAAACAAATTCTGTTATAATGAAACAATCAAAAAGTTAATTCCAAGAAATTTGTTTACCCATTAAACATTTGAAAAAGAGGCATAATATAATTTTGAATTCATAACAACGTTGAAGTTGGATGAGTTTTGATAACAATATCCTCTGATTTCCTGAATCTTTTGCTAGCTTAGGGGGAAGTTTGTTGAACACTGGCTCTCAGTTCCAAGTTTTCTCTTTCCAATACCAAGTTATGAGCCATAAACTGATTAAGCTGAGCTTGTAAATAAGGGATATCTTGGTAATACCTATGGATCCAAGTGAAACACTCTTCACAGTATACATGTTCCAATCTCTATAGGGGGCGAGTATTCTCTGATTTCAATGGTCTGTCTTGCGCCATAACCTCTTTTAAATCATACTGGATTCCTGAAAACCCCTCTTGCTCCTTTAAAAATGGAGGTAGGTTTGAAACAAAATCGTATTGGGGCGAATCTGCTTTAGTGTTATCAGAGCTGGCATCCTCGACAGAAATCGTATCTTCGATGACAACTATAGGAATGGGTTTATCATGGTTTTGATGTCGATTTCTGGTCATCCTTGACAGAATTCTACCACTCCTTTTATTTTTGAAGTCTAAATAATTAATCTTCTATGTGACTTACTTACCTTGTCTTTTGATTTTAATTTTATCTTCACTAACCATGTTCTTTACAGGATCATGGGCGACTGATATCTTGTCTTTTAAAGGGCTCATAATTTCTTCCAAGGATTTGTTTGGAACAAATTCACGCTTCTTGGAGGTGACCTCAGCTATCAGAAGAAACTCAAAAGGGATATTGGGAGGTGATACAGGGTCTTTCGAGACTTGTATTTCAACTCGAAAACTTTGCAGAGAGTGGGATGATATACACACACAAAGGTAAGCTCCGGACATGTTTAGATGGAAATCAAACAAAACCATTCCTAACAAGAAACATTTTCCAACTATCTCGTATCTTTAGCAATCAGGCATTAACCATAACTCAAATTAAACCATGGTGGAAAAGACTGGATTCAGATTTAGGGTTTTGTATTTGGTAGAACCTGGACATTTTCTAAAGACTCCTGAGCAAACAAAATGGCAAGTTTAACTTAAAAACTAGGAATACCATGAATAGGTGCACATGAAATAAAAACACCAGTCCATAACATCCCTCATAGGTGACGAATTGTTTAATTATCAACAACAAGCCATGCTGACGAGTTTTGAACAATTGGATGGGCGTACCTTTTACGTTATAGCATGTTTTTCTAGATTCCATGAGTAAATTCCATGGGATACCCTCTATCTTTAGGTTTTTGAACCATAGGTCCCCTTCCTATGACAGACCCATGGCCTCTGCTATGGATTCTTCACTTACCTACAACTGCAGGTCGCCTACTTTGGCTTTTGCATCGTCAAAAGTCTTGGAAAAGGCCTGTTCAAATTCCATATTAAAACCCTCAAATGACTGTACAAATTTAATCCAATTGAAAAGAACGAGGTCATCTACAACATGGTCATGAGAGAGCAGATCTTGTGATCCATTCGGCTCCACCCTAACCACAGGAGCCATTAGCTTGCACACAATATACCAAAAGCTACAGAATGGAGGGGTTTGCGCTTGAGCCAACCCAACATAAACGATATAGTTTGCATGGTTAAAGATGACCCAAAAACTAAGATCCTGGGAGGATGCTACCATGAATTCCACCCTAATCGTTGATTAAACACCCTGAACCAGAGGACGAAACACTCAAAAACCACCTCACCTACTAAGAACCTAATCCCTGGTTACAAAGCACCATCCAAACAATGAATGTGATCTCTCGTGAACATGACATAGAGGTAATGGTTTCATAGCATGGTCACTAGCCAGGTAATATGTTGATTAGACCATGACATAATAGTTTAAAGAAGTATTCAGATCATATGGTAATGTCATAAACTCAGAACCAAAATTGTAAAGGGTAAAGTAATAACCAATACTTTCAAAATTTATTAAAGCATAACATAAATCAATTGTGATTGGGTTCTATTCTTATGCTATAAAAATTTTACATAACCATATACTCACCAAGCTTACATGTTTTGTGATTTTAGGTGTTTCAAAGGCTCATTTGGTTTTACAAAGAGATAAACCTTTAGAGTTTATTTAATGCATTTAACAAGAAGATTTCAATTTCATGCTTGATAATCATGAAATTGAAATGGGTAAACGAGTTGTTTATCAATAAAATAAAGCTCAAAACAAAATGATCAATCGAGCAATTACTCAAAAATCATAATCAAACTCTTCGTAAACAAAATTAGGCATCTGATAAAATTTCCTTTGCCATGTTTGCGTTTCAAAGATCGATGAAGCGATATGAATATTTGGCTGCCAACAATACTCAAGCACAAGGAAATCATACAAATGCTTCAATCTAAGGCTCAACAAAATTGTGGAAAGCATCAATATGATGTTTTATGAGACAAGTGGACGAAGGATAAAAGAAGGCAGCAATTATTCAATGGAATAGGTTCACGAAGAAGAAGTAGCAGAAGAGGAAGAAGAAGGAGAGAAATAAGAAGAAGAAGAGAAAGAAGAAGGAGAAAAATAACAAGAAGAAGAGAAAGAGCAATGAGATCTTCAAGTACCTCCAAAGACACCTAGAAAAAAAATACAAAAGAATCATCCATCAGGTCAGATTATCGGGATGAAAGATGCAATATTTGAAACTATATGAATAATTCGTTCACCAGAAAAGATGAACTGGGACTACTGTCAAAGATTGAGCCAAGAAGTTTTGAAGAAGCTAGCAAGGATGAATCCTGGATCAAATCCATGGATGAAAAGTTAGATCAGATAGAGAATAATGACACTTGGGAACTAGTTCCAAGGCCAAGGAACAAGAATGTGATCGGTACAAAGTGGGTATTGAGAAACAAATTGAACGAATATGGACATGTTACCATGAATAAATCAATATTGGTATGTAAATGATACACTCAGGTTGAAGATATAGAATTTGAAGAGACATTCACCCTAGTTTCTAGAATGGAAGCAATCAGATTGATCCTAGATGATGCATGCTCCAAGAATATTAAAGTGTATCAGATGGATGTAAAATAAACCTTCCCAAATGAGGATCTAAAGGAATAAGTCTACATTGAGCAACCAAAAGGATTTCAGTTGTCAGAGAATGAAAATTATGTTTGCAATTTGAAGAAGGCCTTGCATCTTAAAAAATCCCATAGAGCATGGTATTCCAGATTGGACAGATACTTACAACAACAAGGGTTCAGGAAAGGGAATGCAACCAAAAACCTCTACATGAAGGTAAATCAAAACAATATTTTGTTAATTGAAGTTTATGTTGATGATATTATATTTGGTAGTGATGATGATAGGATGAGCCATAAATTTGCAAAGGATATGTAGGATGAGTTCGAAATGTCATTACTTGGAGAATTATCTTTATTTTTGGGTCTTCAGATATGTCAAAGAAACCAAGTCATTTTTATCTCTTAGACCAAGTATATTAGAGAAATGCTAAAGAAGTTCAGAATGGAAGTTTGGAAACTAGTCAGTACTCCTACGCAAACCGGTTGCAATTTAAGTAAAGATGATGATTCAAAGGATATAGATCAGAGGCAATACAGGTTGATGATTGACAACTTAATTTATGTGACAACTTCCATGCCAGATGTGATGCAAGCAGTTGGATTGGTGGCACGATTTCAAATAGCACCAAAGGAATCACATGTTTTGGAAGTAAAGAGGATATTCATATATCTCAAGGGTACAAAAGAGTTTGGATTATGGTATCCAAAAAGGAACGATCTATCACTTGTTTCCTACACAGATACAAATTGGCTAGGTTGCATTGATGATCGAAGAACTACACATGGAACATATTTCTACTTGGGTGAGTGTTTGGTCTCTTGGATAAGCAAGAAATATTCACCAGTATCATTGTCTACAGACGAAGCATAGTATATTGTAGCAGCAACATGTTGTACATATGTCTTATGGATGAAAAAAACATTCAAAGATATACATGTTGAGTATGCTGAACCCATTCTGATATATTGTGATAACAAAAGCGCCATTGATATCTCAAAGAATCCAGTGATGCACTCCAAGACAAAACACATTCCTATCAAGTTTCATTTTCTATGGAAATAGATACTAGAGAAGAACATTTGAGTTGAATATTTTGGGACCAAAGAACATATTGCATACATATTTACAAAACAGCTTCCAAGGGAAGATTTTGAGTATATTCTTCAGAAAACTAGAATAATTTCTGACCCACAATGACTTTTGAATGCTTTTCTTATATGTCATAGATTTACACGAGGAAGAACCATGAAGAGGATAGTTCAGTCAGGGGGAGCATCCCCAAAGAAGACAATTTAGTTAGGAGGAGTAGCCCAGGGAGAGTTCAGTTAGGGGGAGCAACACCAAAGAGGAAAATTCAGTTAGGAGGAGCAACCCCAAGGATAGTTCAGTCAGGGGGAGTAACCTTGAAGGGAAGTTACCTTTTCCATTGATGTCAAAGGGGGAGAGATTCATCAGATACATGGAGAGAAAGCACATAGGAATGATTGTAGGGGGAGTGATGGTCACAGTGGAAGCATGAGTGTTATGAATTCAGTATTGCATCAGAGTGTTGCCATCAATGCCAAAGGGGGAAATTGTTGATTAATTGGGTTGATTGTCATTGATGTCAACCCTTGAAGCAAGTCCGGTAGCAAATTTCGGTAGCCCCAAAAGTGAAAATAAGGAACCCATGTTTGTATGAAGAATAATGTAATGAAGATCAGTGAGTTTGCATGTAAGACTATCATGGATGGATAGTACATGTCGTTCCATTGCCAGTGATATGTGGTATGTCACGTAATTCCTCACGGTTGAGGAGATTTGGCTTATTGAAGTTGGAGAATCCTCATGAGTTATCTAGAAGCCCCTAAGGTCAAAGAAGTCAATTATTCTAGAAGATCCTAGAAGAGGTTTACTAGTCAAAGTGGTTGTAACTAGGAGTTGATCATGAGTAAAGTTGTTGCAACAAGAAAATAATTAAAAATAAATTAGTTGCAACAAGAAGTGGTGAGTTTTCTATTTATGGTAAAGTGGTTGCAAATGGGTAAAGTAGTTAAAAGTGGGTTAGCCCTAAACGAAGGAAGTTGAGTAAAACAATTAGAAGATAAACCTTAAAAGAAACAACTTGGAGAGTATAAATAAGAGAGCAAGGGTATCTCATTAGCACCTAATTGAGCACATTGAATATCTATTTTGTGAAATGTTATGGGCAGGTATCATTGACAAATCTATTGCTGTGAGTTTGAAGTAGCAACAAGAGAATTTGCAGGTGTCGAAGAGTAAAGATTGTCGGTATTGAACTAGGGTATTACTAAAGACATCCACATGTTGTAGTACTATAAGGGCGCGAACATTCGCGGGCCACAGTGGGATTAATCGTGGATACTTGCGGGTTTACTGAAGATAGAGCATGGATCTGTTGCTAAAGATGAAAAGGAAGATCATATCTATCATCGGTGATAAGTTGCAGAGCTAAGAAGTGGCTACAAGAAGGTATAATAGTGAGAAGTTACAACATAGCTATCTACAATAACAAAAAGTATGTTATATGCTTATCATGCTTATCTTAAGTAGATCTTTGGTGAGTGCTTGGGGTATAGCCATGGGAGATTGAACTCTTGTTCTTGAGGAACTATTGGTTGTATAGTATATTCTGTATTAGACAGATCTATAAGGATACATTGCTACTGTATTGGTTGTTTGTTGTTGGGATACTTCATTGGGCATCTTGTTAAGACACATTCGATGATATTTGGAGTATGGTTGAGGGTTTATGGTTGAGACATAGTGTTATCAGTATAGGTTGGGTTTGCATAAGAATGAGGGTTTGATGTATGGATAATGTAAGGATTTATTATATCACACAATATCAGTGAGACATATGTATGAACCTAGTACATGGTTGTGTTATATCTACTTGGATGTTGGATGCATATTCTTTTCTATCAGATCGACCAGTTTGTGAGTAGATACAGATATATCGGACAATGACTGATATTGAGACAGTGACAAAAACATAGTGACAGAGAGAGTGTTAGTGTACTAACCGAGATTTTTGCTAGTCCACAAATTGCAACAAGAAGAGGCACGAACATCTATGAGTTGCAGTAGGGAAAGGCGTGGATATCCGTGTGTTGTAGGATAGATAGGTCACAAATCTATAGGAAAGTTTTGAAGAAGATTGGTATAGGTTGGAACAAGATTTCAATGACATTATTACACTG
>JASDQU010305715.1:19031-33085 GCA_032191745.1 Picea mariana | reverse complement strand
CATGGATATCCGTGTGTTGCAGGATAGACAGGTCACAAATCTATAGGAAAGTTTTGAAGAAGATTGGTATAGGTTGGAACAAGATTTCAATGACATTATTACACTGACATAGTTGATTCAGTGACAGTGATAAGTTGTCTACATTTGGCATTTGTACTTCAGGGCGGTTGGATGGAGGCAAGGATAGGTGGTTGTAGCCACCTTTTGGTTGTCGTCGGAGAACATACGAGGTTGTATCCTCCTTCTGGTTGTAGCCAAAGAATTGGGGAGTTGGATATTCCCTCAGGTTGTAGCCTGAGAATCTAGGGGGTTGGAGCCTCCTTCCAGTTGCAGCTGGAAAACAAAGGAAGTTGGTGCTTCCAATGAATGTACTTCTTAAAGACATATAAGAAAAAACGTTTCGTGGTTTTCTCCCCCATTGGGTTTCCACGTAAAAATACTGGTGTATTGTGTATGTGTATGATTTCTCATTGCTCATGGTTTATTTATTCTGCACTTGTTGAATGATATTGGTAAACTGATCATAAATATACATTATGGTTAAAAAGGATTAAAAAACACTATTATTGATTCATCCCTCCTCTTAGTAATCCAACATGACTACCAAAACTGCCAATCAACTGTAGAATTTCCAACAACTACAAAATTTCACAAGTAAGTTAGGAAATAAAAATATCTTTCCTAAGTAATCATCAAAACATGGGAAATTAACTACTTTAGTGTCAGTGTGCCATTTGAAGCTCATATACGGTAGAAATGGTCAAATGTACAAATATGAGTGATAAAGGGAATGGTGATGAAGGGGCAAAGTGAAAGAAAAATGACTAAATGACATCATAAAATGTGTTATTTATGAAGTCCAACATCTCCCCCACACTCAAATTATTTCATGTCCTCATGTAATAAAAGGCACATAGGAGGTAGTGTCTAGGTATATATGATATTGGACCTAAGTGGAAAGGATTTGTTTTGCACTTTGATTTTTCAAAGTTATCGATGTCATAGGGAGATGGATGATGATGGGTAGATAATAAAATATGAATTGTAAAGTGAAGGAATGGAAAATATGAAAAGATTCAAGAATTTTATGTACATGAATTCCCAATTAGATGTCTACCTAGAAATAGAAATTGCTTACCCAACTTTTCCTTTTGCTGGTGGTCTAAGAGACAATTGTTGAACTCTGGCTCGCATGATGTATGATGATATTGTTGGCATGTTTTACAGGCAGCGTATGCTTGTCATTGATGGCAAGTATAGCAGCGATGATGGCTTGAGTACAGGTATAATGTGCCAGGCGGGCACCGGAAGTATTTTGGGGAGACGCAACAGAGCAAGCTCATGAAGACCAGAAGAGATAGTGCAGAGGTGCATGCAGAGTGCAAGATTGTGCTTGATTCATTTGATGGAAAACAGGCAGGCAAGGAAGATCAACAATGATTATGGCATGGAAATATCAAAAGCGTAAACTCCATTTCAGAGTTTCAGATACTGGGAGTTGGAGGAGTCAAGAGTCGAGACTCTTCATCACAGGAGTCCTGAAGTTGTGAAATGTGAAACGCCGAAATCCCGAAACAGGCACATCAACAAAGACTCCATTTCGGAGTTTCGCAGACCAGGAAATCAAAGGTTTCAGATACCGGGAGTTGGAGGAGTCAAGAGTCGAGACTCTTCATCACAGGAGTCCTGAAGTTGCGAAATGTAAAATGCCGAAATCCTGAAACAGGCACATCAACAAAGACTCCAGTTTCAGATCCCGGGAGTTGGAGGTATATCAGAAGCTAAACTCTGTTTCGAATACCGGGAGTTGGAAGTGTCGAAACACTTCACCATAGGAATGATGAAATGCGAAAAACACCTTTTGGTGCAAGTTTCAGATACCGGGAGTTGGAGTGTCGAAACACTTCACCACAGGAATACCGAAATGCCGGAATGCCGAAATGAGAAAAACAATTTTTGGTGCAGGTTTTGGATACCGGGAGTTGGAGTGTCGAGATACTTCTCCACAGGAATCCCGAAATGCCGGAATGCCGAAATGCGAAAAACACCTTTTGGTGCAGGTTTAAGACACCGGGAGTTGGAGTGTCGAGATACTTCTCCACAAGAATGCCGAAATGCGAAATCGCCAAAGCACTTTATGGATAAACTCTTGGTCACAACTGTGGGCATGTGAAGGAAGGAGCTTGCAAGTTGCAAGGCTCCATTTTGTGATCAGGAGTTGGAAGAGTCAAAGTGACTTGCAATAATTTCACGAAACACGAAATTGCGAAATGCAGTTTCGAATAAGGCTGTGGTCACAGCCAGTGGTCACATCTACGGAAGATGGAGGAAGGAGTTAGTGCAACCAAGTTCCATTTTGGAGATCGTGACTTGGAGAGTCGAGATGCCTCGCAACAAGAATTCGCGACATGCGAAATGCCGAAATACCGAAATGCGAAAACACCTTTTGGTGTAGGCTGTGGTCACCGCTTGAGGCCACATGTGAAAGGAAAGGTGAAAGGTGCCAAAGGCACAAGGCTCAATAGGTTCACAGTGTAAACTGCTAGAAACGACTGATGGTTTCTGTCAGAGGACTCGAAGAGACTTCAGGGTGATCACCAGAGAAGATGAAGAGTCTCAAGGCATCTGCCAGAGGAATGAAGACTATTGATAGAGGCGATTGACAGATGGAAGAGCGTTGAATCCTGTAAATGCAACAAAGAGGATGATTTCGACTATGATAGAGAAGACGAAGAGTATCGACTGCTAGACAGGCTAAGGAATCTCAACATAACACCCAGTGATGATGAATGCATGGGTATAACCACTAGAGAAGCTGAAGAGTTGCTATGATGATCAGGAAGAGGACTCGACATGAGGAGAACATGCAGAATAGAGAGAGTGGGTTGATGCTCGAGGGAGTGAAGCGGTGGCAACGGGGAGTGGCAGTGAATATCCCGATTAGGAGAACAATGGCGCTGAAAGAGCAAGGAGAAGGATTGGGCATATTGAATGCACAAGGTGTACAGAGACAATAAGTATGCATAACAAAGAAGAGATGTGTGCTATTGAGAGTGTTTCAGGGGTGTAGAAGGAGGCAGAGTGCAGCAGCTGAAAGACACAGAAGAGGAATGGTGCATAGAAGGGACATGGCACGCAGAGCATAAAGCGCAGCAGAAGCAAAGAACAGAGATGCATAGCTGAGATAGTAAAAGAAGGTTGAGGTGCACTTGTAGAAAAAAGCAGAAGATCAGAAAGCGCAAGAAGATGTAGGCAAAGAGACACTGATACAGGAGAACATAGCAACATAGCAAAACAATGATAAGCCTGGTAAGCCAATGATAATTATTGAATCACTGTAATAAGTTTTAGTAGAAAATATTTATATCTCAGGGTGGTAGGGAGGTGCTAGGGGAACTGTTGTCCTCAGAGGTTCGAGTGGTTTCTTGAACACAAGGAGTTGTAGCTTCCATCTAGTTGGAGCTAGAGAAACCAGGGTGGCAGGGTGGTGCAAGGAAGAACTATTGTTCTCTGTTATACAGGTTGGTGCCTGTGTGACTGGAAGTTGGTGCTTCCACCCAGTTGGTGCTGGAACACTTAGGGAGTTGTTGCTTCCCTCTAGTGGGTGCTAGAGAAACCAGGGAGTTGGTGCTTCCTTCTAGTGGGTGCTAGAGAAACCAGAGAGTTGGTGCTTCCTTCTAGTAGGTGCTAGAGAAAACAGAGAGTTGGTGCTTTTAGCAAGTTGCAGCTTGCAAGACAGAGGTTGTAGCCTCACAATGAGTTGGAGCTCATATGTATGATAATGTAAAGAATGTAAAGATTACTTATCATATAAAGAAGAAGAGGTTTTTATCCTTTATGGGTTTCCTCAGGAAATATCTGTCTCTGTGTATCTCATATGTGTGAATGATGCTGAATGTTCTATTGCTTACTTCCCTGCATTATTGTGATTGTCATTGAGTGCTCTGTAAAGAGTTTAAAATAAGCATAATTGTTTAAGCACGGTAACAACTGATTCACCTCCCCCGCCCCCCCCCTCTGCGTTTTCTAACAGATATGACTCTAGTGTGTTGATATGAAAGGAAAATACTCTAGTTGTAACATGACTACGTGATGTGAAAAAGAAGATTCTAGATGAAGTAAGCTCTGCAAATGACGACATGCTGTTGGATAAGTTTACTGATGTTGTTGATGGTGCTGAAGTGAACTGTTGCCGAAGAAGATAAATGATGTCAATGATGAATATGACTTTGAATATACTGACTGTTATTGAGTTGTTGCTACAAAAATGCTGAAATTTGATCTTTATTCATGCTTGAAAACTTGAAAATTGAAAAATGCTAAAACTTAATGCTGATAGGTGGATGGGCATCTCGTGCTGATTTGAAATCATCTCCAAGTTGCGTTATAGTCATGGAATGTGTGCAACCATTAAAAACTACAAATCGGATACAAAAAGATGAAAAAATAAAAAATGTTGAAAATCATGACTGATAGGTGGATAAGCATCTCATACTAATTGGAAATAATCTCCAAGTCATGATTTAGTCCTGGGATGAGTGCAACCACTCAAAACTACAAATAAGCTACATGAAGATGGCTGTACCTGCTTAAAAACATTTTGATTATTTTTATAAAATCAATTTTAAAACATGCCGGTGCAGCTCTTGTCATGCATTTTCTGCAAATACTATCCATACAATACTCAATTTGTTGTTTGGAGCACAAAACCATGTCTTGGAATTTCTTGGTTCAACTTCAATTATTTACAAATGAAATGCAAAAAGTGGCCCTTGAAGCAAAATGCTATAGAAAATTTGGAAAYTATATAAAAAGTTGTTTCAAAATCATACCTTTAAATACGTGTAAATGTATTTTCTCGAAATTCTGTTTGCGTTTTACTCAATTTTTCAGTCTCTGCAAAAACCCCATGTATTAAAATTCGTCAATTCGGCCTCATCTAATTGCAAATGTGGTGCAAATATCGCCCCAGAGAATAAAAATTGGGCCGTAACAGCTTTTCTGTAGCTGCAAAAAAAAATATTGTAAATTTGAAAGAAATGATTTTAAATGCATTGACTTTGCTTCAAAAAAATATCAAGTTCTTCCAATGGAGTTAATTCCACCCTTCTCAAGCTTTGACAACACATTATAAACACTATTGTTCACTCATGTTCATACTTCTACACGCTGGCAATTGAACATACTTGAAGGTAGAAATGACTTGAAGGTAGGAACAAACTTGAAAATCATATTTGAAAGAAAAAAGGTTCCAAACCACCAACTCCATGTAGAAGTAATGAAACCTTCAACCCTTGACTTTATGGATCAGACAATCAACATGGCCTTGGAATTTTATTTCTTGGACATTGGTGGTTGTTAGCTCAACGATGAAGGAGGAGAGTTGATTTGGATGCCAGATTGTTAATGCTGAGGTGGATCATCCCAAATGAGCAAATGATTAGAAAATATAACTGTTGAATGTTGTTAATCGTTTAGATCCTACTATTTCTATGAATGTTGAATGGAAATGACATTTCCATCTCCCCACACTAAAAATATTGCATGTCCTCATGCATGTGAAGTAGGGGAATGTGTATCCTTCATGAGGGCTTGTGGATTCTTTGTGGAAACATATAAAGGAGGATAAGGGAAAATATATTGGCGTCCTTCTGTGTACAAATTTGAATCCTTCTCCATTCAAATGCAATTGCATATTTTCAGACCTTTCGTGATCTGGTGTATGGATATGCAGAGGATGATTATGCTTCCTTGGAATAGGCTTGGACTGATGATGATATCTGGAAATGTTGTTCTCCGGATGCTATTGAAGATGTTATTATTTCAATTTGTAGAAATAATATCAGAATTTTCTATTACTACAACCTCTGTGAAGAAAATTATAAGAAGAGGATGCAAACCTCTTTTGAAAACTGATAAGATGAAGCGAAAGGGACCAAGTCACTAATTGACAACAAAAATACACCATGTGAGGAAAGATAGCACGATGTTGTCTACAATGATAAGCATCCCAACGATTAAAAATAATATCCCTGGAGTGTATTATGATGATTTGAACAATCCTCTGACCATCTACAAYTTGGTTATGACGCCATAGATTGGTTYCCACCAATGCATGTATCRCAAACCCCATAAATGCAACTGAGAAAGTAGTATTTATGGAAATTTTGATGTGAATAGAAGAAGGAAACCAACCATTCATTCTAACTTATTCCAATTCCCACTGCATCAAACCCAACTGCGTGTTCTTCTCCTTGCCTCTATGCTTGCATGAAACTTTATTCAACTGTATTGAGAAAACTTCACCGTGAAGGCAATGATGTTACATATCCTGAATTTGACTCATGGAACGCAACAAAATAGAAATGATGAATAGTATAGTAATACAAGAAATGTAACATATCTTGTGCCAATAATTGGTTAAAAAATTTCGTAGTATGAAAAACAATCAATAATATATTCCTCGCTTGGCCATGGAAATGTTATGAGCGCTTCACTGTTTTCTGCGGAAGCAGAGAACCATATTTCCCTTCATGTCGATCATGTACATAAACAAAGAATAACAATGTTCTTGCTTGGTTCTTGCTTGTACATGGAGCTTTCAAAATTAAATCAACTGCTTCGTTGAGGAAATAGAGTCAATTATTGGATGGGGGTGTAGAGAATAAAAACAACACATGGATTCCATCTCTGTTACCAACGTTCTTCATACAAAAATGAACTTCCATAGACAAGTTCTAGCATTTAACGCGGGTCACGCTGACATCCACAAAGGTTTTTGATTATGTGGGACGACATGAATTACGTTCATGCATGGGAATATAGATGATTTTGGGTGCAGAGACTAAAATCCGGTTAAATTTTGTATAGCTCAGTCCATCTCCACGATTGTAGGCCGTTTCTCCTATCTAGATCCATTTCTCACGGATCAAACTAAACACTAAATAAATCACTGATTTCCATAACAAACTAAGCACAAAAGAAACATCTGCAACTAAATTATGGGCTATATCAGTTGAAAGAATCTTTCATATCCCCCATATCCTTCAGAATTCTGGGAAATCATTCATGTGGAACCCAAACGGGCTCTTCCCCCACAAAATCCATGTGGCATATTTTCAAAATTTTGCTTCATTTGGGTGCAATCGATCCCGAAAAACGGTCTCTCTGTTTTGGCACACGTTTCATGAACATGTCGAGGATCTTTCTTTTCTGAGATTCATCAGTATTTCATCGTCAAAYGAAAATTGAATGGATAAAGAAACAATGTGATTGGGAGATGTCTTCTTTTATTTTCACTTTCTTTCTCTGTAGTTTTAGTAAAACATACCTATGTAGTTATGGTAACAAGTTGGTATACTCACATTGATGTCTTACCAACAGTTCTGGAGGTGTCCAACTATTACATAAACTTTGAGCATTCTGAGGTTTTCAAGTCATACAAAACTACTATCCAAATATCACTAGAATYCTGAGAATTACCAGTATTTGCAAGGGATCCTTAGACTGTAGCTTCAAATTCTCAAGTTGCTAAATTGTGCCTTTTTAAAATAAATATATGCTAAATATGCTTAGAGAAGAGTCTGAAAATACGCATGCGGAGTGAAAGATATCTAGACAAAAAAAAATGGATGATATCTTGGATGATTCAATGGTTGATCTTGAAGAGGAAAGAATTTCTATTCTGGAGCAGTTGAAGAGTTTGGAGGAGAGGCTTCACACATTAGCGGACGATGGAGAATCTTTGTGTAGTTGGAATGCACAAAGGTGATTGAAATATTGTTGTTGAAGAGGGTTGATGCTTATGATGACTGTCATTGGTTTCTTGCACGAACAAATATGGTAGTATCCAACTTGAGGACCTTCTTATTGCTAAGACTAAGCTGTTGAGCTAACAATTATATGCAAAATTTATTTAAAATTTTATTCACTACCCTACCTTACTTGAGAAAAAGGAGAGCCTCTTCTCAAGTATAGGAGTACTTCCATTAAAACCATGTGCACAACAAGATTAGTAATATACTCATATCCAAGTATGGAAAATGTACCTTGATGGTTGTCTGGATATGAGAGGCCATCTAATCTAATTGTTTTGATGTCAAGAAGTGTTGAAGAAGGAAGTGGTGCTCTGGCCTGATGATTTTCTGAAGCCATTCTTCAATGTAGTCCATACTCATTTGGTTTTCTTCTTCATCAGGACTGTTGTCTTGCATGTCTTCCTTTATCATACCCTCTAGATATTCAAACATTTGGCTCTTGCACAAAGGATCCAGGTAAAAAATTTGCAAGAAACTCTTCAATCTCAAGTTCCAATCCCTGCTCTCCATCGAATGTTTCCCATGGCTCTTTGGTCCCCTCTTCAGATTTATAACGAGAATCAAGGAAAGCTTCTATATCTTCTTGTTTCTCATGGAACTTTTTCTTCTCTATCCCTTTCTGAGATGCATATATGTTTTTAATGGTTGTCAGGATTTGCTCCTCCTGAAATGCAGAGATGTTCCCTACTATTGCTAGGATTTGAGAGATTTCTTGGAGTAACATCTTTCTTTACTCAACAAATCTTGAGCATATTTGAAGGCTCCTTGCTGGATGATAATCCCTGTCTTGCATATGGATTAGTGCAAAGGGGGGTATTTTGAATAAAAAATTGCAACTTCTACACAAATCAAATTTCAAAGCAAAGCATGTACTTGGACACCTCATGCTACTAAGACCTTGCTGTCACCAAGTTATCTGTTGACATGAGAAACTTTACCTTTTCCATGCATCAAACTTAAATGAAAGGACTGAAAAACAAATTACCAATGTCTATTCCCTTCAACATGTCCCCGATAACGATGCCAAAGGTGTCGGGAAATTCAATTGCTTAAATTTATTTACTTTAAGTTATCAACCAGGTAACTCGTAAGCTTGTGAGATGCCATGAAAATATATGCAAGAGTAGAAAACTATCTCTAAGCTAAGAGAGATTAAAAAAAAAATGTCAAGAACATGAAAAATTAGATGATCTTATGATGTAGGTCGAGTCCTATGGATTTTCAACTATGTCTTGGATTCTCAGGGTTAACAAACATTCAGATCTTTGATGTACACCACACTTAGCCGTGCACACTTGCAGAAATGAAAGGGCTACAAAATTCAACTAAGGTCAATGGACTTATGTTTCAACTATTAACCGCATTCCTTTGGTTGACAAGAAAGAACATCAACTGGTTTTGAGATTACTAAATAAACTCAATCTTCAATGCCTAACTCCGTAGGGAAACCACACTTGTAGGAATTGAAAGAGCATAAAGAAATGAATAGTAACTGAAATGAACAACTAATGAATTAATATCACACAACAAAAGGAAACTATTTGGGTAGCGTATACCAAAGGGGGCCCTGCCTCTCTTGTATTATACTGCCAAGAAGGACTATAGTATATAACTCTTGATGTGCAACAACAAGCTCTTTATTCCAACATCAAAATGATTACAATGATTCTTCTCTTCAATATGGAACTCTATGCTCTAACTCCTTCAACTCTCCCACTCCTTAGCTGTCAAATATGAACTATACAAGATGAATGACTTCCTCTCATATTTATACATATAAATTCTCCTTCACAAAAGGAAAAGGAGTTACAACAGGATGAGATTAGATCCTAAACAAGTGGATCTGCAACTAACAAATCCTAGATCCTAAACATGTGGATATTTCACCACCAAATCTTGGATTTAATCTAATATAATTTGAATAAGATAATAAGAACATATCCCATGATACCCATGTGCCCAAATTCGTGGATATGGGTCACCACTTGGTCAAACCACTTAGCTACAGAATTGTAGGCTAGCTAGACCAATTTTGGAAATCTCAATAATACACCCTTTGTTTTTCACTTTTTGCAGATTTTTCTCATCAGTCAACTAAATGACCCTATTCTGCACAAAGCCCATGTTTTATATTTTTGAGATTCCTCTCCATTTGATAAGAAATGTCGTGGAAATTTTGACTACCAGAACTGCCAATCAACTGTAGAATTTCCAATAGCTACATAATTTCCAACAACTACATAATTGCACAAGTAAGTTAGGAAATAACAATATCTTCCCTAAGTAATCATTAAAACATGAGAAATCAACCAATTTAGTGTAAGTGTGCCACTTGAAGCTCTTATAAGGTAGAAATGGTCAAATGGAAATATGAGTGATAAAGGGAATGATGATGAAGGGGTAAAGTGAATGAAAAATGACTAAATGATATCATAAAATGTGTTATTTATGAGCTCCAACAAGGGCTAAGAGTCTGATTTATACAAAAGAGGGATTAAAACCCTAACTTGTCACCCAAATGTTGAAAAGGAAAATACCCATTGCGAACAATTGAGGTTCTCCCCAAAGAAACTTATTATGAGGAAAATCTCTCTATGGCTATGGGTAAACCACAACAGACGGAAATGATTGCAGAAATCAACTCTAATATCAGGTATGATATATAATCAAATATGATAATGAGACACTATAAAGAGTCTACCTCATCCAGACATTCGATGAAGTCCACCGTTGAGCACTTGACTCAAAGAAATACACCTGCAACTTGTCCTCAATAACCAATAAACGCAAGCATATGGTGATAATATATAACGTTAACACATTCCATAGCATAATCCATAAAAATTCATAGCAAATATGCCCATGGAATAACAATTCAAATACTTGCAAGATATTAATTGGACGAGAAAAGAGTATTTCTATTAAAATGTAATCAACAAAAGTGAATGAATTACAAAGTTCCGTGTCGACACGATTCAAAATTGAGAAACTAAGTCCCTTCCAACTGGGTCTCCACCAGTTCAATCCTCCACCAAAGGCAAGCTCATATAAGAGAGACAATGAGGTTCTCAATCATGTAGGGAAGATATTGGGGGTTGAACAATGTGTTTAGACTTAAAAGGATAAAGGGATGTAGACTCAATATGAAGTGAATAATTTCTCTAGAGTAACTTTGCTCTCAAAGTTGAATTCTTCTCCTCTTTTCCATAGCTTGGATTTGGCCCATTTATAGCCTTCAAGTGGAACTGAAGGGCCGAGTCAAAATGTTTCCAGTATATAAAAGGTCAAGGATCATGGATCTCGTGATGTGACATGGAAACCCGACACCATTTTTTAATTTTGGGCACAAAACCCGATGTACGCAGACTGTAGTGGTGCAACCTGTGTATACACATGCTGTATAATAGGTAGGGCATGTATATGCGGAAAAATATTGTTTTTATCTCTGGGATTTGAAAAAAGGGACTTTAAGTCTGCATAGGGAAATGGAAAAATGCCTTATGAGCAAATTTTGACAAGGTGAGGCAAATATTGCTATAACATATGCCCCCTAATGTGTGAGGTCAGAGGAGTATCTGCGATGGCCAAAATACATTATAATACCCAAAAGTGGAGTAATGGAGATCTAGTTGGACGAAATAGTTGCTCATGAGAATATTACAATCTGCACTGACTTTGTGCACATGGCTTCCAATTTTAATTACACTGCATATCCTTGATATTAGCCAATTGGTTAAGGATGTTGTATTCAAAAGAGGGAAGAGAGGAAGGCATTCCTTGATTTTCTGAAGCTTTGACAACTTGTGCACCAACACTTTGTTAAGATGAGATTGGGGAAGAAGAAGTATGAGGAGGGTCATATTTTCCCTTGGAAGTGTAAGATTTGTTCATGGTATTGATTATCATAACATCCTCTAGTTCAACCCAATCTAGAACCGTGATTGTGGTATCGGGCCTTTTGCTAAAGATCTTACCTCTGGCATTTTTCTTAACTTCGCGAGTACTTTCTTCATGATTTTGTTCACAAAAGTTACACCAACTGTGAGACATAATGGCCTTTGGATGAAATTTTTTTTCATTAGTATTCCTAAAAGGCACTGAGGAAGAAGAAGATGTGACAGGGGAGAGAAAATAAATACTTCCCTTTCGCTTGTAGGCTATCATCCTATTGTTCATATCTTGCATGAGTTGTAGGAGGGCAGCCATATATGTTTGCTTGACCGAGTCCCCTTTAAGGAGACCCATTCTTTCGAGTTTCTCCTGATATTCTAGACAAGTATGAAGAGCAGAACCAAGATTGTCAATAGCCTTTTCTTCGAGTCTATGATGATAAGGGGAAGGTAGCACATTTTATTAATTCATGAAAGAAAATTGATTTTGCGGATGTATTAGTTCGGGGATCTGATTATATAATTTGGTGAAGCGAAGGTTAAAATACTTAATGGTTTCACCATCTTTATAAGAAATGTTATTTTATTCCCTTAACTGCTCAGCTGGACTCTTGGACTGTCCATAAGTGGACTTGAACCAATAAACCAACTCTTCCCAAGTGGAAAGAATTAAGGGAGGGAGGTCAAAAAATGATCCAGATTTATGTAGGAACACAATGAAATACATAAATACACATAAACACAGAGATGCAGCGGAAATAAGACTTCATTTCATTAATAAAAAATGACTGAAAAATGCTTACAGAGATAATGAAAATAAACTATCTAGGGCGCTGGTAGCTTATCTCTGAGAATAGATGTGGTGGCTACTAGCCTTTGAACTGCCTGTTACAATGAGGCTCAAAGGCTTGTATATTACTGACAAACAATGGAAAACCCTAAACATCCAAAAACCTAACCCTAGGAGATGAAACACCAGAATATGGGCCCCGTTGGGGTAAATTGGTACATCAATTTCCCGGGGTCGTAACTTTGGCATACTATCTCCATTTGACGCACACGATACATCGTTAGAAATATCTATCCGAGGACTACACTGCTGACAGTGAACATTGAGTCCAAAATAGAATCATATTCGTTGGAGAATTCATGCCCAAAAAACGTCGTTTAGGGCCTCAAAACAGCTCCGGAAGTTCAGGACCCGAAGAACTGCTAAAAATAGTAAATTGTGCTACAATTAAGGAAATTGAAAAAATGAAAGAAACAATGGTGTGGGTCCAAGTGGAATAGGTGGGTGGCCACCAATATCCACCTGGATCAGTCCTCCCCCCTTAGGAAGCAATGGTCCCCATTGCATTGAGTTCCTCCATGCGATGAGGAAACTTCTGCTGAATTTGGTCCCTCGTGAGCCACTTGCCTTGGTGAAGGAGTTGGCCTGCTTTGACAACTCGATATAGCTGGATCCTCTATTGGTGGGTATGTTTGATCTGTGTGTCCATAATTCGATCAGTTGTGGCTTGTTCCATGCAATCTGGGTTTAACTCTGTTGGTGTGAGTTGTTCTGCCATGTCAGATGTGTCTAGTAGAGGTGGAAAGTAGGGCTGAAGGCTGTCCACATTGAACACTGGGTGCAGACCAAGGAATGGTGGAATACTGAGCTCAAAGGCATTGTCCCCTACAACCTTGGTGATGGTGTATGGCCCATATCGGAGTGGGCGAATCTTGCAGTAGGGTCCAGCAAGGCGTTCCTTTTGCAAATGTAGCCACACTTTGTCGCTCACCTGGAAGTTGTGTGGCACCCGATGTTGATCATGTCGTTGCTTGTACTTAGCATTGGATCTATCCAGGATGTCATGAACTTGTTGGTGGATGTGATGAATGTGCTAAATGAAGCTGTTTGCCTTGTCAACCTCAGACTGGACATGGGCTGAATTTGCTCGAGTAGCCGCAAATGGCATGGCTACGTCAATGGGACATAGTGTCTGGAATCCCAAGCCCACTTGAAAGGGGCTGTGTCTGGTTGAGCTATGGAGAGCCCGATTGTAGCTGTGTTGTACATAGGAGAGGCTCTCATCCCATGTGCATGGATGCTTTGAGTTGTACATGCACAGAATGTGTATAATCATCCGGTTGACAACCTCTGTCTGGCCATTAGTTTGCGGATGGAAAGCTATGGACTTGGTGAGCTTGGTGTCCAGCATCGACCAGAGGCTGGACCAAAATGTACCGAGGAACATGCTATCCCGATTTGAGATGATAGACTGTGGGATCCCAAAGTGTACCCACACTCGGTCAAAGAAGAGTTTAGCAGTGGCTTCTACTGTGATATTCTTCTTGCAGGCCATCA
>JASDQU010305714.1:78999-95709 GCA_032191745.1 Picea mariana | reverse complement strand
TGCAGAACAGAAATAAAATGCTAGTAATGGCAGAATAACAGTAAAATATCCAGCATAATCTTCACAATACACAGAAATGATATACGAAATAGCAACAGAAAAGCACTTTGATTCAGAAAGCAATGTTCACAGGCCTCTTCGAGGGGGCAACCTCCAATCGAGCAGAGCTTTGTTACAATAATCTCCAAGCTAGGGTTTTCATACCCTCGACCCTTATTTATACTAAATATGTCTATTAAGAGAAGCATCTAGAGGAAGATCCTTATAGAAGCAGAAGCTTCTATTAGGTCTTCTTACATCTGCCTTATTCTATTTTATTGAAAGGTCTTATTAATATTGACCTTTATTACATCCGAATACATTGATCTACCTATGTGCGGGTTAGGACCTTAACAAACTCAGTCTCTCCTATCTGAAATCCATCTCCTCCCGGTTCTCCTCCAGTTCACGTCTAAATGGCAGGTGCTAATCCTCCTAGGAACAAGATGGTTGAGATATTAGCTGCTAGATACGCCCCTCTAGTTTTACCTCAACCTATGAATTCTCCCCCAGCCATAGATTACTTTAAGTACATGCCCCATTTCACAGGGGAAGGAGAAATTATTGCAGAAGATAACCTTTCATCCTTTTATAGATTTGCAAAGATTCAGGCCATCGAAAATGAAGATGTGTGGATGAGAGTTTTTGTACAGAGCCTTGATGGTGATGTCAGAGACTGGTTTAAGGACCTGCCTCCTAATTCTATTGATGAGATTGTTGCTCTGGATGATTCCTTCTTAAGACATTGGGGGAATAAAAAATATCTCCTTTATTATATTACATAATTTGGGGCACTTAAAAGAGAAGAGGGGGAATATGTTTCAGACTTCTCGAAGAGATTTAATAAAATGTATAAAAATATTCCAGCCAAAGTTAAGCCTACATAAATAACTACCAAAATGACTTATGCTAATGCTTTCAACCCTGACTTTTGCCTATTGTTGAGAGAAAGAAGAGCTACCTCTGTGGCTCATATGCAAGATGCATCCCTTGAAGTAGAATCCAATATATTGGCAGCTGGAAAACTTAGGGGTACAGTTGATAGAGACAGGGGAAAGGGTAGGTCTGAAACCCCGACTTCTAGTTCCTCTATTGCCCCCCCTCAAATAGATGAAATGACCAAGCTACTAAAATCACTTTCTGCTAGAATGGAAAAGATCGAATTAGAAGGAAAGCAGAACTACAGAAATCTCCAAAATGATGATAACAGAGGTAACTATAGGAGGCCTAACAATACTCCTCAAATTATCCAAAGAGACCAGAGGAGAAGAGATAGAGATGATCAAAAAATCCATACCCCTCTCCAAAATAACCTCGTTGTTAATGAAGAAGGAGAGGAAGAAGAGATTGGCCCTGAAATTCATTATATTGGAGACACCTCCCCATTTCCCCATTTAACTCAATCTGCATACGAGGAATCCCTCATGAAAACTCATAAATGAGTTGAGTAAAGGGAAGAAGGCCAATAGTGGTACCAACAAATACAACCTCGGGTCTAAGAATAAAGAAGGAAATTCTGACGTCCCTGATCAACCTTCTAGAGCATAGAAGTTTTCTAAAGATGCAGCAAATAGCAGCAAGGAAAAGAAAGCTCAGAATCCCTCACCAGTAGCCAAAGGTCCTGTCCCAGAAGTGAGAGAAATTATTAAGCCCCCTTCCTCCTTTATCTTTGAGGACGAAATTCAAAAAATTAGGATCCATGTGCCCCTTTCAGAGCTAGTCAAGCATGAAGATTTCAAAAAATCCCTCTCTAAGATGTTGCAGTCTGAGCCATCTTTCCATTCCATAGACTCAGTAAATCTCCAAGATGAAAATCTAGCAATCATATTTTGACCTATGGTAGAAGATAGAGATGATTAATCCCCTCCCTTCTATACATCACTGAACATACATGATAATATGTTGCATAACTATTTGATGGACTCAGGGGCATCTCATAATCTCATGCCTAAAACTATCATGGAAGAACTCGGATTATAAATCACAAAATCTTATCATGATTTGTATTCTTTTGATTCGAGGAGGGTGCAATGTCTTTGGGTCATCAAAGATCTGGTTTTAACCTTATTTCAACTGCCCATGAAAAGTGTGGTCATGGATATCGTGGTGGCTGATGTTCCTCCCAAGTTTGGCATGTTATTGTCAAGATCTTGGATAAAAAGGCTTGGGGGAACATTGCAGATGGACCTCACATATGCTACCATTCCTGTGTTTGGAGGGGAGCATAGTGTTAGGCGGAAATATTGTCATTTTAATTCCATTGTAGTACTTGCCCAACTATTTAATTTGTCAATCCTAGGTTCATAGGCTTACGAAGCACATGCACTATATATGCAGGACTGAAATAGAAGTAATATAATCTAAATTGTTGAAATGAAATTAATCTAGGGAAACATCGAAAGACTAACTAGGAAACAAATACAACATGTGAAGAGTTGAACGACAAAAGACATATGTGAGCTCACACAATATATCAATCTCAAATTATATTACAAGAGTCAAATGACAAAGCATGCAAGAATAACAAAGCTAAGAATCAAAGCTAAGAATACCCTTCTCCTAATTACAAGACTAAATTATGAATTACATTCCTCCAATTATGAATAACATGATTCCCTTCATGAAGAGAGAACACTCTCTTATATACATGAGTGTCATAATTACAAATCCACTATTCTCTCAACTTATTCCTTCAAATCTTCCACTCATATCTTGGATAAGATATCCTATCAAAATCTCCATGATCTTCTCCTTTGAATATGCTTGAATGATTGTCCCAAATATTCTTCAAATCTTCAAAGCTTGAAGATGAAATTCGAATTTGAGGCTAGGTGGTAATATTTGACTTTGTTGAAATCTTCACATATGCTTGCACACATCATCAAACTCATCCAACCTTGATATATAATGAAAATATGTTATTTTTCTAATATTTAATCACAAATTCCCTTATAATACTGAAATAAATACAATGGAAAATAATAAGGAGAAACCCACATATATTTATGAAAATGGTATGATGGAAGGTTAATGGGATGTTGAAATGTAAGGAATAATGAAGGGAAAGGTGGATGAAAATAGGACATTTATGAGGCCCAACATACCCCCCAACTCAACTTGTTGCATGTCTTCATGCAACCATGCATGGATCTTCTTAAGAACTTTTGGCATTTAAACTATGGCTTTGATTGATGATGTATTTTTAAAAAGGAATATTTCCAGGATTTTACATACAGGAGTAGCAACATGTGAAATATGTGTAACAGCATGTGAAATTTTCTTATGGTTGGTTCTTGTGTGAAAACCATGAATACAAAAGATGTTGGTTCTTGTGTTAACAACATTCATTTCACTTATTGATTTTCTTGCTGCAATAATTTAGTCATACACTCACTGGAAATAATAAGCTATAAATGTGCATAAGAAAGCATAATTGTGTATAAGAAAGCCTTTTCTTTTATCTTTAGGAATCATGCCAATATGTATAACAATCGAAATGCAACAAAGTGTCATTGGAAAATAAATGTTAGTGAATCATAAATGAAATGATGAGATGGTAAAATGGAATAATGGTAATGAATATGTGGTGAAATAGTCCCCCCCCCCCACAACTAAATCGGTTGCATGCCCTCATGCAAGTTAGTGTAGGTCATGGAAGGAAAGAGAGCATGGTGAGGAAATTTTCCAAAATATTCAAGTCAGCATATAAGGAATTGTGTGATTAAATCTTAGAAAAGAACATACCTCCACTTACCCAAAAAGTAGATGTAGATGTTGTGGATGTTGGATCAAGAAAACGTGACTCACGTTGTAGCTGCAATTGTTGTAACTATTGGAGAAAAGAATATCTGACTGTGACTGATGGAATATGGAAGGTTTCACTGCCACAAGATCAGGAAAATGGAACTGCTAATGTTGTTGCTGATATAACTGGATCATGGGAAGTGATGGAATCTAAACTGCTACTGTTGGATCATAAGAAATGTGGAAGGAAGAAAATATGGAACTATGGTACTCTCATATATATAAAATCAAACTTCTGCAACTGCTGAGGGGATCATGAAAAAGTGTATAGTCTTCACCTGCTACAAATCGATGGTACAATTCTAGTCATGCGAATAAATGTGTCGATGTCGAGCATGAAGAGAAATCATTGGATTACCGGCCATTGATGAATGATGTTAACCAATGAGAGGCAAACTCACCAGTGATATCAATGAGTGTCAAGGTACCCGAGTACATCTTGCGAAGTGTGAATAGATGGACTGATGTTGAGCCACTTGCAATATCTAATGATCAAGGGAAATTGATGTATTCCCATGATTGCTAGCAAGAGAGCTTGTCATTAAGGCATGCAAGCCTCAAGGTACTCAAAAAGGAACTCTAGTCTATATCTCAGATAAGGTCGATGGGGTAAGATTGTTGAAAGGTGGGCCTTAAGGAATCCCACATCAGTCAACAAGAGTTTATAAAAAGATTGGTAGGACTTATAGATGTAATATCTCAGTAGCAACAGTGTTTATGGAAAGGAAATGTAATCATGGAAAGAGGGTTTGTTTTATTCAGAAGGAAAACTAGAAAGGAAAAAATGAACTAAAAAAGATAAGGGAAATGATGTATGAAACTCAGAAAAATAAGCGTGTGAAATCATGAAGGATAAGGCAATGGAAGAGGGATTCAACACCTGGGATGACCAATCGGCTTTTGAAGGAGAAATTGGATAGTGTCTCATCATGAAATTTGGAAAAATGGTGAAATATGGGTATCATAGCATGGTGTATCAACATGATCGTTGTGTAACAACAAACATCAAGGTGTGCAAAAAGTTGTTGTGTAACAACAAACATCAAGATGCGCAAAAAGTTTTTGTGTATCAACAAACATCAAGATGCGCAAAAAGTTGTTGTGTAACAACAAAATGTTTCTGATGAGTAACAACTCCTTCAAGCTGTCTTGAAAACATTTCTAAAAAATATCACTTCGTCATAAAATTTGATTGTCTTCGAACCTAAAAAAAAACTTTAGCACTGATCCTGCATAAAAACTGTGAGATTTGCGAAAAACATATCATGCAGAAATAAGTGCAAATGCAACAAATCAAAGAAATAGACTTTTTTTTTATACATGTTTCCCTTGCATACTTATTTGTCTTAGTTGTATCAAATCTTCCCATGTGCATAATAACTAGTTGCTGAGAATTTTCACTAAAGTCTGAGAATATTAGATATGTTGCTTGTCAAATTTACCCAAGAAATTAGTCAAGCTGCTCCATTGATTTTAATTTTTTTTCTGCATAATCAAACCTATACATCATCAACCATATTGAACCTTCAAAGCATACAAGTCTCTGTGAGAAATATCAACCTGTAAGCAAACACAAACGTCAATTCTGAAGAAAGTAACATAATGCCTACAAAAATACATCAGTCATTGATGCCGAGAGCAAAAATATGTTATTAAAATTTTATTGACTCTGCCCTCGCCCATGGTTCTGAGTTATTCTCTTTAATTTTCTCCATCGTGCATGCAATAAAAGATCTGTCAAAAATAAATTAATACTGCCCACAAAGACCTCCTCCTTTAAGAATTGTCAAGAACAATTTTCATTCATCAAAATGATTGCTGCCAAAATATAACCTCAAAATGAACTCAACAATACTATGGAAAACACTAAGTATATTACATTTTGTGATAAGCCTTCCTTTGACATTGGTCCAGCTAAGCTTATCCAACATTGCATGTTTCTTTTGCTGCAAATGGAGGCGTTCTAGGCGTTTGCAAATCAAGGCGTTCAAGGCGTTTGCAAATCGAGGAAGTTGTACCAAATCGAAGCATGGTTCTTTGCAACACGATGACGTATATATTCGAACAACTATTCCCTAGTAATTGGTCTGACCATTTACTATCACAAAGAGTTTCCATACACAAAGAAACTTTATTGCGATCAAAGGGTGAGGACCAATAAGCTCTGCAAATGGAGGTAATGGAGATATTTATTATTGGGTCTGAGAAGTGTGTGCACAATCCTCACTCCATATAGTATCTACTCGTTACCCTACACATGACCAGAGAGAGTTAGCATTAATACAAAAGGAAGCATAACTATATGAATGCATGGCTCTCAATAGTTACAAATACTCATAAATATAATGATGATACGAGAGGATGGATATCCCTGGACAATGTTCCTTTTCGACTGGACCATTCTTGTGTTTTACTTGGCGAGACACTTTCAACTGCCATCCATATGCTTTATTTGTTCCTTAGTGAAATATGATCTACGCAAAGTTCTAAGAGGATCAAATATTGTTTAGAAACTGTATTTTGCAGTATCAAAACTTTGGGAACGAATATCCATTGCAGATGAAATCACCATTATTGCATCACTGAGAAAATGATTTGTAAGGTCATTAGGGTCTATCCTCTCTCACTCAACTTGTTCAATTATGATTGTTACAGGATGATCCTTTTGTTAAATTCCATGTTTTTCAGATAATGTCTTTTTGATGTCATCATTGTAAACAGACAGGTTGATGATCGATTTGAACATCAATAATCCATAGTAGGGGGTCAATGAAGTCATTTATGCCAATAATGTAAAGTCCTTTGCGGTACATGGGCATCTCTCCAGATATTGTGGTGATTGGCCCAGGTAGGGACTGGTATGTAAATCTGCAACTCAGGCCGAAAAATGCTTCTGAAACTTTGCAAAAAGACGGAAAGCACTAGTGCCAGATAGAGCTTGGACAGCTGCGAGTTAAAAGGCATCTCTGATGACTCGGGGAATATCATCAACACCAATGATCAAGTAATAGACCTAGTCACCTCCATAATGGAATTTCTTGAAAGGAATCTGTGCCTATCATTCTCTGGGGCATCTGACCAGTAATAGCAACCAAATAAATGTCGTCAAGCAATGCATCTGCAAGATCACTTACCAAGTTGGTGGCACCAGGACCAGAAGTTGCAATGAAAACAATGAATTTTCCTGTAGATCTGGCATACCCCTCTACTACAAATACTTCTCCTTGTTCATGGCGACAAAGGACATTTTTTTATGGTCTTGAATTGAGTAAGTGCCTAGTGAATTTCCATAGATGCACCTCCAGAATGGAAGCTACCCTCCTTCATCATCCTCGATATTTCCAATCAGATGGAACCTTGTTATCTAGGTGGATATCGGTGGCCACCCACCTTTTCTAGATGGCTCAAAACAACTTTCTAGCAATTTTGATAATTTACTATTTTTAGTAGTTTTTCGGGTCCTAAACTTCCGGAGCCATTTTGAGGCCCTAAACGACGTTTTTTGGGGTATGTTGCGGTTGCAAAATTTCAACATGAAATTTTGTGCAACTGTTGTAGTCATCGGATAGATCTTTCCAATGGGATATCATACGCCTAAAACGGAGATCATATGCAAAAGTTACGACCCCAGGAAGTTAATGTACTGACTTAACCAAACAGGGCCCACATGAATTTTGGCGCTTCATCTCCTAGGGTTAGGTTTTTGGATGTTTAGGGTTTTTGAAACTCTTGTTTATTGTAAAAAGGCCTTGAGAGCCTCATTGTAATCATCTTCTTGCGAATGAGTGCAGTCATCACATCTCTTCTCAGAGATAAGCTGCCACCATTCCAGTAAGCTTGTTTTCCACTGCATTTTACAATTTCCGCTTATTTCCTTATTGAAAAGAAAACCAGTTTTATTGTATCTATGTTATTCTGTGTTAAGCATCTAGTAATAATCTATATTCATTTCGTTATGCTCATAAAATCTGGATCAGTGGTATCAGAGTGGTCTGCTCCTTGTCCTCTTAATGCATGTCCCCAATGAGGTCGGAGTACAAAGATTTGGGTCTCGAGCTTGTTTCTCTTGAGGACAAAAGCTCTCGCACACCCAAGCGACCTCTCACGGAAGGAGAAAAGAAATATGACGGGATAGGAGATCCTTTCAAACTGTTGATTGAGGAAGCCCTCAAGCAACAAAGGAACGAGATGATGGATAATTTCGTGCAAATCCTTCGGCGACTACCAACAGGTGACACATCTTCTTCGAGCGAAGGCACTGCCCCCTTCAAGGTACAAATAAACTTCTATATTCCTACATTTGAAGGTCAGATAGATGCAGATGTTGTAGAAAAGTGGTTGAATCTACTAGAAGGGTTGTTGGGGCCAAATATATGCACTATTAATTCCCACATTTAATTATCAACCGGGGCTCATAAGCTTCGAGGTGCAGGCGCAAGAAACGCAGGATCAGAGCCTAGTCTAGCCTAATCTAAAGATGACAAAACAATCTTCAAACCCACACTACAGGAAATTAACACTAAGGATTCATCACTAGGATGTAGGAATAACTTAGTGCTACAAAGGCTTAGATCACAGTTTTTCAAGCACTCGGGGTGATGTTCATGTGATTAATCATGGGTAGCTTACTTAAGTTTTATGTCCTTCAATGATTTTTTCCTATAATGGATCCACACTAAAATGAAATAAAAGAAACAAACAAATAGAAATGAGTTCAAATGACAATGAAATCTGAAACTAGTGCAAACTGGTACCAAGACCTAAAACAAGTCAACAATCCTTACTAAAAATTTATTCTCAAAATCCAAGAACTTTAATCCTTATCGTGTTGTCTTCAAAATCAACCAAAACATCAAACCATAAAACATAGAAATGACTCTTCTCATTTAAATCCACTCAGTACTCAAGCTTTTCAGAAAACAAATGGAATCACCCAAAATACTTTTTCCATCACTCATCCATTTACAATAAAATTCCACAAACTCAATTTCAAAGATTGTTGATTGTTGAATTCATGCTCAGCAAAATATAATCACAACCTTCTTCTCAAACTCCTAATCAGTTCCAACTCAAGAATAATTTCATGTGTGTCAATAATAAATGCTCTGTTTTATGAGTATGTTTGCACAATCCTTATTTTTAATATTCAGAACCTTTGGAGTTATGTCAATATCATTATTTGAAGATCCTATGATATGTATTTTTGTAAGAGTTCAAGATTGATTTCTGTTTGTTTCTTCACATAAAATTTAATCTTTCAGATTGCATTCAAGTCCTCTAATTAAAATGCATTCCCATCACATTTATCATTCCAATGGTGTAATTGGAAACATTGACTCGAACCGGATTGTTTGCGAGAACAACAAATGATGGTCTATGTTTACACTTCAATGAATAAGAGTTTGTGGCTTTGTTTTATTAATTTGATTCACCTTGAAATCCTTAAACTGGAATCAGAGATCACATGTGTTTTATGGTTATGTCATGCAAGGAATAAAATCAATTTCTTACCACACAAGGCATCTATAGCAGATTTGCCACAGTAAGAAAGATCAAAGTCTTAGCTAACCAATAAATAAAATTAACATAAATCAATTAGCAAACTGAATAGAACACTAATCATCAACTAATCTATGGATCAATTAACAATGCAACAAAAATCTCTCACACAGAGATAAACTAACATATGCATAACAATGAATTAAACAAATCTAACAAACAAATATAAATGAGTAGCACATTACCAATCTTGAGGGGCCCTCCCAAGATGGCAATTGCTGCTAGAGATACTTTAGATGAAAACCCAACTAACCACCACAAATATGAAATCAATCATCTTCCATCTATTGAAATTCAAGCTTAAATTACAACAATGGCATCATAACTCTTTTTCCTTTGTTAAATGAACCTTCATTACAAAAGGATGATCATAATGAAAATTGAATTTCTCATATCCCTATGAGGATTATTTATACCTGAAATCCATGGAGGAATGGATGAAACTGAATCCCTAAAATCTGAAATCATTTTTTACGTTTTTAGGACAAATCTTCAAAAATCAGGGTTTTAATCTAATTTGGGTAGATTCGAGTTATGGATCAACCCATATATTCCCAACCAATTCGAAGTTTAGAAAATGGTTTCTGGGTTCTGTAGCTGGATGATATTTATAAAACCCCATTTATCGATTTTTCAAGATATGCTCCCATGTGCACGTGAATTGAGGTCCAATATGCCCTTTAAAACTAATTTTCTGCTAAAAATCTGGGTTTTCTAACTTTAGAAATATTTGTTTTTCTTGGAATCCATGCATCCAAATCAAAACCTGTTTCTATGGGAGGTAGATAACATCATTATAAAAAAATCCTTTTGGCCATTTGTCACTTGGAGGTGTGCACACATGTCAAAAATTGATTTCATGTTCAAGCAGGTTCCAAATTGATGTAGAATTGCTCCCCCATGTGCATGAGGATAAAATCATGTTCCACCTTAATCAAAATGATAATTTAATCAAACCATAGTTTGAAAAATATTCCACGAATGCATGTAGTGATTTGGGCACCACCTTATGCTGATGTCGTACTCTATGTGTTTGATTAGAAAATGGAAAGCAGATATATGTAGATGCTGGAGTTGGTACAAGATGATTGTAGAATGTGTTGGTATTGAATGACTGTGATGGTACTGGAAAAAGAATATTAAAGGTACTAGAACAGGGACAGTGAAGGTACTGAAACATGAACTGAGTATTGGATGACATGGAGTATGAGTATCRGATGACTTGTAGAACCTTCTGGTACCGGATGACTTGGAGTACCGGATGAGCGCRGTATTGGCACCGGACGAACCGAGTACTGGATGACATGGAGTGTGGGCACCGGATGACATGGAGCATGGGTATCAGATGAATGTGCAGGTACTGATTGACTGTATAACCTTCTGGTGCTGGATGACTTGGAGTACCGAATGACCTGCAATGCGGGTACCAGAACAGGAACAGTACAGGTACCGGAACATGGACAATGCATATATCAGAACCTGAACAATACAGAACATGTTGATTGGACATAGAAACATAGGATTAAACCATCATCGACAAAACTATTGTATAATCATCCTTTTAGTCACTAAAAATATGGAAAATTGTGTATTATCCACATAGGATAAATAACAAGAGTTAATTGAGGTTTATGGTGTAATTAGCGATATATTATTATCGAAATGAAGGAAGATGGTGTAATGATGAGTGTATTTGTATGGCAGAAAGTATGACAAAATTGAAGCTCAACAAGGGTATTTCTTTGTCCATAACTTTTCAAATAGAGAAAAGATTACTTTTGCGCTTCTCAAAGTCATTCCCCATGTCAAAGATTGGTGGGAAACTTTTTGTGAGCAAAAGGAAACAGAGGAACCCTCATTATTTATAGTCATGACCACCTAGGAATCCTTCAGGGATGCTATTAAGGAACAATACTACCCTGTCGGAAGTTATGATGACTTGTATACCAAATGGAACACATTGTGGCAAGAAAGAGACCAAGCAGTGCCAGATTTCACAAATATCTTCCATACCTTGCGTACCAAGCTGGGTATCAAAGATTTGGAGAGACATCTGGTGCTCAAGTATCGTGTTTCTTTACATAGATACATCCAGACCAAAATGGAATTTCTAGACATCTCATCCTTGGGCGCAACCTACCGATATGTTGTCAAAATTGAGCAGAAGCTCAAACAAAAGACGTGGAAATTTGGGTCAGGGAACCCCGCACAAAAAAATCTAGGAAAGGGTAGCCCCAACCCATAGAACAAAGGATAGAGCAAAGATGGAAAGTATTAGGACAACCAGTCCAAGCCGCAAGCAAAGAAGGACACCGGAAAAACAAAGAAAGATACCGGGAAGTGGTGTGACTTCCACAAGAGCCCTTGGCATAACATTGTTGATTGTCTCTCAAAGCAGATGCTAGTGGCCAAAGTGAAAGCCTCTGAATTAGATGTGGGTTATGACTCTAAGTCAGAACTAGAAAGGGGAATATGGATCATTGATGCGGAACCCAGTGCCACCGTTGCTACCACCAAGCCCCAGCATGATGAACTAGACGAGCCAAAAGAAGGATAGCACCTCTTCCATTCACAGATGTGGGTAAAAGGCACCCCACTACACTTCATCATTGATAGTGGTAGCTAGAAGAACCTCATCTCATTAGAGGTCGTCAAGCAGTTGGCCCTACCGACAACGCCACACCCACAACCCTACACCATTGGATGGCTCCACCAAGGAAGTGATCTTCGTGTTAGCCAACAGTGTCGACTGTTGTATAACATCAAGCCCTTCAAAGATGAGGTATTGTGTGATGTTGCTCCTCTCGAAGTTTGTGATTTTCTTTTAGGCCAACCTTATTTATGGAATCGAGTAAGGGCCTAGGGAATTTCCATAGATGCACCTCCAGAATGGCGGCTACCCTCCTTCATCATCGTCGATATTTATAATCAGATGGAACCTTGTGATCTAGGTGGATATTGGTGGCTACCCACCTTTTCTAGCTGGCTCAAAATAGCTTTCTAGAAATTTTGATAATTTACTATTTTTAGCAGTTTTTCGAGTCCTGAACTTCTAGAGCCGTTTTGAGGCCCTAAACGACGTTTTTTGGGGTATGTTGCAATTGAAAATTTTCATCATTAAATTTTGCGCAACTGTTGTAGTCCTCGGATAGATATTTCCAATGGGCTATCATACGCCTAAAATGGAGATCGTATGCAAAATTTATGACCCCGGGAAATTGATGTACTGACTTACCCAAACGGGGCCCACGTGACTTTTAGCGCTTCATCTCCTAGGGTTAGGTTTTGGATGTTTAGGGTTTTTGAAACTCCTATTTATTGTAAAAAGGCCTTGAGAGCCTCATTGTAATCATCTTCTTGCGAATGAGTGCAGCCATCACATCTCTTCTCAGAGATAAGCCGCCACCATTCCAGCAAGCTTTTTTTCCACTGCATTTTACAGTTTCCACTTATTTCCTTATTGAATAGAAAACCAGTTTTATTGTATCTCCGTTATTCCATGTTAAGAATCTGGTAATAATCTATATTCATTTTGTTCTGCTCATAAAATCCAAATCAGTGGTATCAGAGCGGTCTGCTCCTTATCGTCTTAATGCATGTCCCCAATGAGGTCGGAGTACAAAGATTTGGGTCTCGAGATTGTTTCTCTTGAGGACAAAATCTCTCACACACCCAAGTGACCTCTCATGGAAGGAGAAAAGAAATATGATGGGAGAGGAGATCCTTTCAAACTATTGATTGAGGAAGCCCTCACGCAACAGAGGAATGAGATGATGGATAATTTCGCGCAAATCCTTTGGTGACTACCAATAGGCGACACATTTTCTTCGAGCGGAGGCACCGCCCCCGTCAAGGTACAAATAAACTTCGATATTCCTATATTTGAAGTTCAGATAGATGCAAATGCTATAGACAAGTGCTTGAATCTACTAGAAGGGTTTTTGGGGCTAAATGTATGCACTATTAGTTCCCACATTTAATTATCAACCGGGGCTCATAAGCTTCGAGGTGCAGGCACAGGAAACGCAGGATCAGAGCCTAGTCTAGCCTAATATAAATCCGAAAAAACAATCTTCAAACCCACACTACAGGAAATTAACACTAAGGATTCATCACTGGGATGTAGGAATAACTTAGTGCTACAAAGGCTTAGATCACAGTTTTTCAGGCACTCGAGGTGATGTTCATGTGATTAATCGTGGGTAGCTTACTTAAGTTTTATGTCCTTAAATGATTTTTTCCTATAATGGATCCACACTAAAATGAAATAAAAGAAACAAACAAACAAAAATGAGTTCAAATGACAATGAAATCTGAAACTAGTGCAAACTGGTACCAAGATCTAAAACAAGTCAACAATACTTACTAAAAATTTATTCTCAAAATCCAAGAACTTTAATCCTTATCATGTTGTCTTCAAAATCAACCAAACATCAAACCATAAAACATAGAAATGACTCTTCTCATTTAAATCCACTCAGTACTCAATATCTTTAGAAAACAAATGGAATCACCCAAAATACTTATTCCATCACTCATCCATTTACAGTAAAATTCCACAAACTCAATTTCAAAGATTGTTGGTCGTTGAATTCATGCTCAGCAAAATATAATCACAACCTTCTTCTCAAACTCCTAATCGGTTCCAACTCAAGAATAATTTCATGTGTGTCAATAATAAATGCTATGTTTTATGAGTATGTTTTGAATAGTATGTTTGCACAATCCTTATTTTTAATATTCAAAACCTTTGGAGTTATGTCAATATCATTATTTGAAGATCCTATGATATGTATTTCTGTAAGAGTTCAAGATTGATTTCTGTTTGTTTCTTCACATAAAATTTAATCTTTCATATTGCATTCAAGTCCTCTAATTAAAATTCATTCCCATCATATTTATCATTCCAATGGTGTAATTGGAAACATTGAATCGAACCGAATTGTTTGCGAGAACAACAAATGATGGTCTATGTTTACACTTCAATGAATAAGAGTTTGTGGCTCTGTTTTATTAATTTGATTCACCTTGAAATCCTTAAACTGGAATCAGAGATCACATGTGTTTTATGGTTATGTCATGCAAGGAATAAAATCAATTTCTTACCACACAAGGCATCTATAGCAGATCTGCCACACTAAGAAAGATCAAAGTCTGAGCGAACCAATAAATAAAATTAACATAAATCAATTAGCAAACTGAATAGAACACTAATCATCAACTAAACTATGGATCAATTAACAATGCAACAAAAATCTCTCACACAGAGATAAACTAACATATACATAACAATGAATTAAACAAATCTAACAAACAAATATTAATGAGCAGCACATTACCAATCTTGAGGGGGGCTCCCAAGATGGCAATTGTTGCTAGAGATACTTTAGATGAAAACCCAACTATCCACCACAAATATGAAATCAATCATCTTCCATCTATTGAAATTCAAGCTCAAATTACAACAATGGCATCATAACTCTTTTTCCTTTGTTAAATAAACCTTCATTACAAAAGGATGATCATAATGACAATTGAATTTCTCATAGCCCTATGAGGATTATTTATACCTGAAATCCATGGAGGAATGGATGAAGCTGAATCCCTAAAATCTGAAATCAATTTTTACATTTTTAGGATAATTCTTCAAAAATCGGGGTTTTAATCCAATTTCGGCAGATTCGAGTTATGGATCAACCCATATATTCCCAACCAATTCAAATTTTAGAAAACGGTTTCTGGGTTATGTAGATGGATGATATTTTTAAAAAATCATTTGTTGGTTTTTCATTTGTTAGATAAAATCATGTTCCACCTTAATCAAAATGATAATTTAATCAAACCATAGTTTGAACAATATGCCATGAATGCATGTAGTGATTTGGGCACCACCTTTTGTTGATGTCGTACTCTATGTGTTTGATTATAAAATGGAAAGCAGATATATGCAGATGCTAGAGTTGGTACAAGATGATTATAGAATGTGTTGGTATTGAATGACTGTGATGGTACCGGAAGAAGAATATTAAAGGTACCGGAATAGGGACAGTGAAGGTACCGAAACATGAACTGAGTATTGGATGACATGGAGTATGAGTATCGGATGACTTGTATAACCTTCTGGTACCGGATGACTTGGAGTACCGGATGAGCGCAGTATTGGTACCGGACGAACCAAGTATTGGATGACATGGAGTGTGGGTACCAGATGACATAGAGCATGAGTATCGGATGATTGTGCAGGTACTGGTTGATTGTATAACCTCCTGGTGCCGGATGACTTGGAGTACCGGATGACCTGCAATGCGGGTACCAGAACAAGAACAGTACAGGTACCAGAACATGGAAAATGCATATATCGGAACTTGAAAAATACAGAACATCTTGATTGGAGATAGAAACATAGGATTAAACCATCATCAACAAAACTATTGTATAATCATCCTTTTAATCACTAAAAATATGGAAAATTGTGTACTAACCACATAGGATAAATAACAAGAGTTAATGGAGGTTTATGGTGTAATTAGCAATATATTATTGTCGAAATGCAAGGAGATGGTGTAATGATGAGTGTATTTGTATGGTAGAAAGTATGACAAAACTGGAGCTCAACAAGGGTATTTCTCTGTCCATAACTTTTCAAATAGAGAAAATATTACTTTTGCGCTCGTCAAAGCCGTTCCCCATGTCAAAGATTGGTGGGAAACTTTCTATGAGGAAAAGGAAATAGAGGAACCCTCATTATTTACAGTCATGGCCACCTAGGAATCCTTCAGGGATGCTATTAAGGAACAATATTACCCTGTAGAAAGTTATGATGACTTGTATACCAAATGGAACACACTACGGCAAGAAAGAGACCAAGCAGTGCCAGATTTCAAAAATATCTTCCATACCTTGCGCACCAAGCTGGGTATCAAAGATTCAAAGAGACATCTGGTGCTCAAGTATTACTGTGCTCTGCATAGATACATCCAGATGAAATGGAATTTCTGGACATCTCATCCTTGGGCGCAGCCTACCGATATGCCGTCAAAATCAAGAAGAAGCTCAAACAAAAGATGCGACAATTTGGGTCGGGGAACCCCTCACAACAAAATCCAGGAAAGGGTGATCCCAACCCATAGAACAAAGGATAGAGCAAAGATGGATAGTATTAGGAAAACCAGTCCAAGATGAAACCAAAAAAGGACATCGGAAAGACAAAGAAAGATACTGGGAAGTGGTGCGACTTCCACAAGAGCCCTTGGCATAACACTGCTGACTGCCGCTCAAAGAAAACGTTGGTGGCGAAAGTGAAATCCT
>JASDQU010305714.1:55819-78877 GCA_032191745.1 Picea mariana | reverse complement strand
CATATGTGGGTTCTGACTCTGAGTCAGAACTAGAAAGGGGAAGATGGATCATTGACATGGAACCCAATGCCACCATTGCTACCACCAAGCTCCAACATGGTGAACCAGATGAGCCAGAAGAAGGAGAGCACCTCTTCCATTCACAGATGTGGGTAAAAGGCACCCCACTGCACTTCATCGTTGATAGTGGTAGCCAGAAACCTCATCTCAGCAGAGGTCATCAAGCGATAATGCCACACATACAACTCTACACCATTGGATGGCTCCGCCAAGGAAGCGATCTCTGCGTCAGCCAACAGTGTCGACTATCGTACAACATAGAGCCCTTCAAAGATGAGGTAATATGTGATGTTTCTTCTCTCGAAGTTTGTGATGTTATTTTGGGCCAACTTTATTTATGGAAACATCATGTTGTATATGATTCTAGGCCTCATAGTGTTATTATTACTTTGAACATGAAATTGTATAGGATACTCGAGGTTGTCCCACCTAGTGCTATTTCCTTGATCTCTGCTAAGTAATGCAGGAAGGTCATCTCTCAGACAGGGAAGTTTGTCTTCTTCATGATTTGCTCTCAGAATGAGAGAAAACTCACAGCCACATCCAGGGACTCTGGAGCCAACCTCTCCACACAGTAGAAGCAAGTAGATAAGGTCGTGGAAGAATACTCGGATATCTTCTCCTCACCTACCAAGGTACCTCTGCACTACCAAGTCAAGCACCCCATCAATATGACCCCCGGCGCACCGCTGCCCAATGGGCCAGTCTATTGTCGCTCTTTGTTAGAGAATGAGGAGATCAAGTGATAGATCTAAGAATTTCTCCACAAGGGGCACATCCATCCTAGCTCATCACCTTGAGGGAGCCCGATCGTGATGGTACAGAAGAAAGATGGAACCTGGCAACTTTGCATTGATTATCGGGCTCTGAATAAAATCACAGTCAAAAACCGGTACCCGATTCCCCGAATTGAAGACCTCCTTGATCAATTCACGAGGGGAAAATACTTCGGTAAGACTAATCTGAAGTCTGTATACCACCAGGTCCCGATAGAATAGATAGATGTATGGAAGACTGCCTTCAAGTCAAAGGAAGGCCTTTTTGAATGGTTGGTTATGCCCTTTGGTCTGACAAATGCTCCAGCCACTTTCATGAAGATGATGGATGATATCCTATGACCATTAACCAATACGTTTGTAGTGGTGTAACTTGATGACATTCTCATTTACAACAAGACTTGGGCCAAACACTTGCAACATATTCAGTGGGTTCTGTACACCCTGCGACAGCACAAGCTATACGCCAACTTGGAAAAATGTTCCTTCGGCATGGACAGGGTCCATTACCTAGGCTACATCATTGATCAACATGGCGTACATGTGGATCCAACCAAGATCCAATTCATCTGTGACTGGCCAGCCCCAACCACACTCACTGAGCTTCGGAGCTTCTTAGGCCTTGCCAATTTCTACCATAGGTTTGTGTTGGGATTCTCCCATATTGCATGGGCCCTCAGTCAAATAACCAGGAGTGGTGGTAAGGGGAAATTTTCATGGGGTCGGCCCCAAAAACAAGCATTTGATGATTTGAAGCAGCACTTATGCTCAGCCCCAGTACTTTCACTACCAAACCTGCAACATCCCTTTGAGATTGAGACTGATTCTTCAGAATATGTTGTGGGTGTCGTTCTCACGCAGCACAGACACCCCATGGCCTATCATAGTGCGACACTATTAGATGCTTTTTGTAAGTACCCTACTTACGAAAAATAAATGTACTCCATTGTGCCAGCCTGCCGCCAATGGAGACATTACATTCTTGGGAGGGAGACAGTCATCCACACTGATCATAAGCCATTGTAGTTCATGCAGACACAAGGAAAATTATAGAATGACCACCATCAAAAGTGGTCCACATACTTGCAACAATTCCACCTCAACATCAAGTATAAAACAGGAAGCACCAATCGCGTCGTTGATTGCCTCAACAAACCACTAGTCGCGGCACTCACCACAGTGCTAGACTCCTGCAACCATGAGACCTCTAGATGGCCCCAACTCTATGAGACAGACACAGACTTTGCCTCCACCTACCAAATATTGGGTGCAAAGGAAGTTATCGATAATTTCCATCTTCAGGATGGGTTGTTGTGTCGTTTGGGCCATATATGTGTTCCCTCAAGTGAGCAAGTGAAGTTAATCTGGGAAGCCCACTACAGCCGGGTGGCAGGACACTTCAGCGTTGAAAATATAGTGGCAATGCTACAAAAACATTTCTACTAGCCAAAACTTCGACAAGAGGTCAACAAGTATATCAAGTCTTGCACTACTTGTGCTATTGCCAAACCAACCACTAAGAAACAGGGCATGTACACCCCTCTTCCTACTCCTGACAGACCATAGGAATCCATCTCAATGGACTACATGTTGGGTCTCCCATCCACGAAGCAAGGAAATGACTGTGTTTTTGTGGTTGTCGATCACTTTTCTAAGATGGCGATTCTAGTTGCTTGCAAGAAGAGCATCATAGTAGAAGCCACTGCCAAGCTCTTCTTTGAACGAGTTTGGGTACATTTTGGAATCCCACAAACCATTGTCTCATATTGGGATAGATGATTTCTCAACACATTCTGGTCGAGCCTCTGGTCACTGCTGGACACCAAGATCACCAAATCCACTGCCTTCCACCCCCAGACAGATGGCCAAACTAAGGTCGTAAATCGAATGATCATGCATATCTTGCACATGTATAATTCCAAGCACCCTCTCACATGGGATGAGAGTCTTCCCTATGTCCAACATAGCTACAATCGAGCCCCGCATAGCTCAACTGACCACAGCCCCTTTCAGGTGGGTTTGGGATTCCAACCATTGGGTCCCATAGATGTTGCACTTCCCCTTGCGGTCACCTCGACCGACTCCTCTCCTGCTCCAACTGAGGTTGACAAATCCACCCGGCTCATTGAGAGGATCCAGCACATCTGCCAACAGGTTCAAGATATCCTACAGAAGTCCAATGACAAGTACAAGCAGCGCCATGATCAACATCGGGTTCCACATAAGTTTCAGGCGGGTGACAAAGTTTGGTTGCACTTGCAGAAAGAACACCTTATAGGACCCCATCAGAAGCTTCACTCACTCCATTATGGGTCGTACACCATCACCAAGGTTGTGGGGGATAATGCTTTTTCACTCAACATTCCACCTTTCCTTGGCTTGCACCCAGTGTTCAACGTGGACCTCCTTCGGCCTTATTTTCCACCATTATTGGACACCTCAAACGTAGCAGAACAACTGACACCAACAGAGATCAACCCCAACTGCATACAATAGGCATCCAGTGATTATATTGTAGACACATAGATCAAGGACACTCGACAACAAAGGATCCAGCTTTATCGAGTTATCAAAGCAGGGCAGCTCCTGCACCAAAGCAAGTGGCTCACCCAGGGCCAAATTCAGTAGAAATTTCCTCATTTGATGGGGGAACTCAACACAATGAAGACCATTTCTTCCTAAGGATGAAGGATTGATCCAGGTGGATATTGGTGCCACCCACCTTTTCCAGGTGGCTCAAAACAACTTTCTAGAAATTTTGATAATTTACTATTTTTAGCAGTTTTTTGGGTCCTGAACTTCTAGAGCCGTTTTGAGGCCCTAAACGACGTTTTTTGGTGTATGTTGTAGTCACATCTGTGCAACTGTTATATTCCTCGGATAGATCTTTCCAATGGGCTATCATACGCCTAAAACGAAGATCATATGCAAAATTTACGACCCCAGGAAGTTAATGTACTGACTTACCCAAACGGGGCCCACATGACTTTTGGCGCTTCATCTCCTAGGGTTAGGTTTTTGGATGTTTAGGGTTTTTGAAACTCATGTTTATTGTAAAAAGACCTTGAGAGCCTCGTTGTAATCATATTCTTGAGAATGAGCGCAGTTGTCCCATCTCTTCTCAGAGATAAGCTGCCACCATTCCAGCAAGCTTGTTTTCCACTGCATTTTACAATTTCCGCTTATTTCCTTATTGAATAGAAAACTAGTTTTATTGTATCTCTGTTATTATGTGTTAAGCATCTGGTAATAATCTGTATTCATTTCATTCTACTCATAAAATTTGTATCAGTGGTATCAGAGCGGTCTGCTCCTTGTCCTCTTAATGCATGTCCCCAATGAGGTAGGAGTACAAAGATTTGAGTCTCGAGCTTGTTTCTCTTGAGGACAAAATCTCTCGCACACCCAAGCGACCTATCATGGAAGGAAAAAAGAAATATGATGGGACAGGAGATCCTTTCAAACTGTTGATTGAGGAATCCCTCATGCAATAGAGGAACGAGATGATGGATAATTTCACGCAAATCCTTCGGCGACTACCAACAGGCAACACATCTTCTTCTAGCGGAGGCAACGCCCCCTTCAAGGTACAAATAAACTTCGATATTCCTATATTTGAAGGTCAAATAGATGTAGATGTTGTAGACAAGTGGTTGAATCTACTAGAAGGGTTGTTGGGGCTAAATATATGCACTATTAATTTCCACATTTAATTATCAATCGAGGCTCATAAGCTTCAAGGTGCAGGTGCAGGAAACGCAGGATCAGAGCCTAGTCTAGCCTAATCTAAAGCCGAAAAAACAATCTTCAAACCCACACTACAGGAAATTAACACTAAGGATTCATCATTGGGATGTAGGAATAACTTAGTGCTACAAAGGCTTTGATCACAGTTTTTTAGGCACTCGTGGTGATGTTGGTGTGATTAATCGTGGGTAGCTTACTTAAGTTTTATGTCCTTCAATGATTTTTTCCTATAATGGATACACACTAAAATGAAATAAAAGAAACAAACAAACAGAAATGAGTTCAAATGACAATGAAATCCGAAACTAGTCCAAACTGGTACCAAGATCTAAAACAAGTCAACAATCCTTACTAAAAATTTATTCTCAAAATCCAAGAACTTTAATCCTTATCATGTTGTCTTCAAAATCAACCAAAACATCAAACCATGAAACATAGAAATGACTCTTCTCATTTAAATCCACTCAGTACTCAAGCTTTTCAGAAAACAAATGGAATCACCCAAAATACTTTTTCCATCACTCATCCATTTACAATAAAATTCCACAAACTCAATTTCAAAGATTGTTGGTTGTTGAATTCATGCTCAGCAAAATATAATCAGAACCTTCTTCTCAAACTCCTAATTGGTTCCAACTCAAGAATAATTTCATGTGTGTCAATAATAAATGCTATGTTTTATGAGTGTGTTTTGAATAGTATGTTTGCACAATCCTTATTTTTAATATTCAGAACCTTTGGAGTTATGTCAATATCATTATTTGAAGATCCTATGATATGTATTTATGTAAGAGTTCAAGATTGATTTCTGTTTGTTTCTTCACATAAAATTTAATCTTTCATATTGCATTCAAGTCCTCTAATTAAAATGCATTCCCATCACATTTATCATTCCAATGGTGTAATTGGAAACATTGAATCGAATCGGATTGTTTGCAAAAACAACAAATTATGGTCTATGTTTACACTTCAATGAATAAGAGTTTGTGGCTCTGTTTTATTAATTTGATTCACCTTGAAATCCTTAAACTGGAATCAGAGATCACATGTGTTTTATGGTTATGTCATGCAAGGAATAAAATCAATTTCTTACCACACAAGGCATCTATAGCAGATCTTCCACACTAAGAAAGATCAAAGTCTGAGCTAACCAATAAATAAAATTAACATAAATCAATTAGCAAACTGAATAGAACATTAATCATCAACTAATCTATGGATCAATTAACAATGTAACAAAAATCTCTCACACAGAGATAAACTAACATATACATAACAATGAATTAAACAAATCTAACAAACAAATATAAATGAGCAGCACATTACCAATCTTGAGGGGCCCTCCCAAGATGGAAATTGCTACTAGAGATACTTTATATGAATACCCAACGATCCACCAAAAATATGAAATCAATCATCTTCCATCTATTGAAATTCAAGCTCAAATTACAACAATGGCATCATAACTCTTTTTCCTTTGTTAAATGAACCTTCATTACAAGGATGATCATAATGACAATTCACTTTCTCATAGACCTATGAGGATTATTTATACCTAAAATCCATGGAGGAATGGATGAAACCAAATCCCTAAAATTTGAAATCAAATTTTACATTTTTAGGACAAATCTTCAAAAATCAGGGTTTTAGTCCAATTTGGGTAGATTCGAGGTATGGATCAACCCATATATTCCCAACTAATTCGAAGTTTAGAAAATGGTTTATGGGTTCTGTATCTGGATGATATTTATAAAAACCCATTTGTCAGTTTTTCAAGATATGCTCCCATGTGCATGCGAATCGAGGTCCAATATGCCCTTCAAAACTAATTTTCTGTTAAAAATCTGGGTTTGCTAACTTTAGAAATATTTGATTTTCTTGGAATCCGTATATCCAAATCAAAACCTGTTTCTATGGGAGGTAGATAACATCATTATACAAAAATCCTTTTGGCCATTTGTCACTTAGAAGTGTGCACACATGTCAAAATTGATTTCATGCTCAAGCAGGTTCCAAATTGATGCAGAATTGCTCCCCCATGTGCATGAGGATAAAATCATGTTCCACCTTAATCAAAATGATAATTTAATCAAACCGTAGTTTGAACAATATGCCATGAATTCATGTAGTGATTTAGGCACCACCTTATGTTGATGTCGTACTCTATGTGTTTGATTAGAAAATGGAAAGCAAATATATGTAGATGCTAGAGTTGGTACAAGATGATTGTAGAATGTGTTGGTATTGAATGACTGTGATTGTACCAGAACAAGAATATCAAAGGTACCGAAACAGGGACAGTGAAGGTACCAAAACATGAACTGAGTACTGGATGACATGGAGTATGAGTATTGGATGACTTGTAGAACCTTCTGGAACCGGATGACTTAGAGTACCGAATGAGCGCAGTATTGGTACCGGATGAACCGAGTACTGGATGACATGGAGTGTGGGTGTCGGATGACATGGAGCATAGGTATCGGATGACTATGCAGGTACTTGTTGACTCTATAACCTTCTGGTGCCGGATGACTTGGAGTACTGGATGACCTGCAATGCGAGTACCGGAACAGGAACAGTACAGGTACCGGAACATGGACAATGCATATATCGGAACTTGAACAATACAGAACATGCAAATTGGACATAGAAACATAGGATTAAACCATCATAGAAAAAACTATTGTATAATCATCCTTTTAATCACTAAAAATATGGAAAATTGTGTATTAACCACATAGGATAAATAACAAGAGTTAATGGAGGTTTATGGCGTAATTAGCGATATATTATTGTCGAAATGCAGGGAGATGGTGTAATGATGAGTGTATTTGTATGGCAGAAAGTATGACAAAACTAGAGCTCAACAAGGGTATTTCTCTGTCCATAACTTTTCGAATAGAGAAAATATTACTTTTGCGCTCCTCAAAGCCGTTCCCCATGTCAAATAATGGTGGGAAACTTTCTATGAGCAAAAGGAAACAGAGGAATCCTCATTATTTACAGTCACAGCCACCTAGGAATCCTTCAGGGATGCTATTAAGGAACAATACTACCATGTCAGAAGTTATGACGACTTGTATACCAAATGGACCACACTGTGGCAAGAAAGAGACCAAGGAGTGCCAGATTTCACAAATATCTTCCATACCTTGTGCACCAAGCTAGGTATCAAAGATTCAGAAAGACATATGGTGCTCAAGTATCACGGTTCTCTGCATAGATACATCCATATTGAAATGGAATTTCTGGACATCTCATCCTTGGGCATGGCCTATTGATATGCCATCAAAATCGAGCAGAAGCTCAAACAAAAGATGTGACAATTTGGTTCGGGGAACCCCTCACAAAAAAAGCCAGGAAAGGGCAGCCCCAACCCACAGAACAAAGGACAGAACAAAGATGGACAGTATCAGGACAACCATTTCAAGCCGCAAGCAAAGAAGGACACTGGAAAGACAAAGAAAGATACTAGCAAGTGGTGTGACTTCCACAAGAGTCCTTGGCATAACACTGCTGACTTCCACTCAAAGCAAACGTTGGTGGCTAAAGTGAAAGCCTCTGAATCAGATGTGGGTTCTGACTCTAAGTCAGAACTAGAAAGGGGAATATGGATCATTGACGTGGAACCTAGTGCCACTGTTGCTACCACCAAGCTCCAGCATGGTGAACCAAATGATCCAGAAGAAGGAGAGTGCCTCTTCCATTCATAGATGTGGGTAAAAGGCACCCCACTGCACTTCATCGTTGATAGTGGTATCTAGAAGAAACTCATCTCAGCAGAGGTCATCAAGTGGTTGGCCCTGTCAACAATGCCACACCCACAACCCTACACCATTAGATGGCTCCGCCAAGGAAGCGATCTCCACGTCAGCCAGCAGTGTCAACTGTCGTACAACATCAAGCCCTTCAAAGATGAGGTATTGTGTGATGTTTCTCCTCTCGAAGTTTGTGATGTTCTTTTGGGCCAACCTTATTTATGGAAATGTCATGTTGTATATGAGTCTAGGCCTCGTAGTTTTATTATTACTTTGAACATGAAATTGTATAGGATACCCGAGGTTGTCCCACCTAGTGTTATTTCCTTGATCTCTACTAAGAAATGCAAGAAGGTCATCTCTCAGACGAGGAAGGTTGTCCTCTTCATGATTCTCTCTCAGAATGAGAGAAAAATCATAGCCACATCCAGGGTCTCTGCAACCTGCACTATTGCCAAACCGACCACTAAGAAATAGGGCTTGTACACCCCTCTTCCTACTCTTGACAGACCATAGGAATCCATCTCAATGGACTACATGTCGGGTCTCCCATCCACCAAGCGAGGAAATGACTGTGTTTTTGTGGTTGTCGATCGCTTTTCTAGGATGGCAATTCTGGTTGCTTGCAAGAAGAGAATCACAGTAGAAGCCACTACCAAGCTCTTCTTTGAACGAGTCTGGGTACATTTTGGAATCCCACAAACCATTGTCTCATATCTGAATAGTCGATTTCTCAGCACATTCTGGTCGAGCCTCTGGTCACTGCTGGACACCAAGCTCACCAAATCCATGTCCTTCCACCCCCAGATAAATGGAAAAACCGAGGTTGTAAATCAAATGATCGTGCATATCCTGTGCATGTATAATTCCAAGCACCCTCACACATGGGATGAGAGTATTACCTATGTCCATCATAGCTACAACTGAGCCCTGCATAGCTCAACTGACCACATCCCCTTTCAGGTGGGGTTGGGATTTCAACCATTGGGTCCCATATATGTTGCACTTCCCCTTGCGGTCACCTCAACCGACTCCTCTCCTGCTCCAACTGAGGCTAACAAAGCCACCTGATTCATTGAGAGGATCCAGCACATCCGCCAACAAGTTCAAGATATCCTACTGAAGTCCAATGACAAGTACAAGAAGCGCCATGATCAACATCGGGTTCCACATAAGTTTCAGGTGAACAACAAAGTTTGGTTGCACTTGCAGAAAGAACGCCTTACAAGACCCTATTGGAAGCTTCGCCCACTCTGTTATGGGTCATACACCATCACCAAGGCTGTAGGGGATAATGCTTTTGCTCTCAACATTCCTCCTTTCCTTGGCATGCACCCAGTGTTCAACGTGGACCTCCTTCGGCCTTATTTCCCACCATTATTGGACACCTCAGATGTAGCAAAATAGCTGACACCAAAAGAGATCAACCTCGACTGCATACAACAGGCATCCAGTGATCATATTGTGGACACACAGATCAAGTCACTTGACAACAAAGGATCCATCTTTATCAAGTCGTCAAAGCAGGGCAGCTCCTGCACCAAGGCAAGTAGCTCACCCGGGGCCAAATTCAGCAGAAATTTCCTCATTCGATGGGGGAACTCAACGCAATGGAGACCATTTCTTCCTAAGGATGGAGGATTGATCCAGGTGGATATCGGTGGCCACCCACCTTTTCCTGTTGGCTCAAAACAACTTTCTAGAAATTTTGATAATTTACTATTTTTAGCAGTTTTTCGGGTCCTGAACTTCCAGAGCCATTTTGAGGCCCTAAATGACGTTTTTTGGGGTATGTTATAGTTGCGTGCAGCTGTTGTATTCCTTGGATAGATCTTTCCAATGGGCTATCATACGCCTAAAATGGAGATCATATGCAAAAGCTACGACCTCGAAAATTTGATGTACTGACTTACCCAAACGGGACCCACATGACTTTTGGTGCTTCATCTCCTAGGGCTAGGTTTTTGGATGTTTAGGGTTTTTGAAACTCCTGTTTATTGTAAAAAGGCCTTGATAGCCTCATTGTAATCATCTTCTTGCAAATGAGCGTAATCGACACATCTCTTCTCAGAGATAAGCCTTCACGATTCCAGCAAGCTTGTTTTCAGCTGCATTTTACAGTTTCTACTTATTTCCTTATTGAATAGAAAACCAGTTTTACTATATCTCTGTTATTCTATGTTAAGCATCTGGTAATAATCTGTATTCATTTCGTTATGATCATAAAATCTGGATCACCTTGCCATCGGTATGTGCAGCCCAAACAATAAGGAAGTCATTACATTAACTAACATAAACATCTTCTTCCATGCGAGCCATCCTTGGCATACGACCCAGTCTGCATCAATTGTGGAAGTTGCAATGTTGGCCATTTGAAAGATTTCACCCCAAGGCTGTATATGGGTATGTGTGGACACCGGGGCGCTGTGTTTTAGGAACAACCCACTGGAATATGATCCAGAGATACCCAATCTTCACACCCTATACTCGACAGAACATATCATCATGGTAGGGTTTGAATATTCAACCACATGCAATAAAGTCATCGCATATGCTAGAATCTCTGCATAATTTTTCACCATAGGGTTTGGATGATTTAGTATTCACATAGCGTTTACAATCACCGCCTAACCACCGTTCAATATTATTCAYGTTGAGAATCGTCGTTCAATATTTACCATAGAGTTCAATGTTCAATATCCACCACAAAGTTCATGAAGAGTCCAATATTCACGGAAGGTTGAATTCAATATTCACCACAAAATCATCACATGATTCATACAAATTTCACCGTTAAATATTCACTGCAAAATAACCACAGAGTTCACATAGATTTCACCGTTCAATATTCATTGCAGAATCACCACATAAATATTCACCTGTTGACGGGAAAAGTTGTGTTATAGCATATCCAATCACAAGAACTATTGCAAGAGTCGTTTGAAACCTGTGAAGAGGTCAAACCTCCTGGTGGATCTATTAATACTAATCATGGCCCTTTCCATATCTAAAAACCTGGATGTTGCTATAAATCTCAGCGAAAATGAATGGCTTCGGCTACATTTTTTGAATTTCTCTTTTCATTAGTCTCACTTCGCAATGACGTATGGGAGAATAAGTCCGGATGTGTCCTCTTAGTTTTTCTCAGGAGTCAATAATAAATTATTGATCGTAAGCATTATCAACTGTGTAAAGAAATCCGGAGTGGCCGCATCCAATCTTGATTCATTAATGGCATCATTTTTTTAATTATTTAATGGTGAAATGGCTTATCGCTTCAAGATATGAACTAATCGTGAATTAATTGGTGTCGGCATATTATTGATATCGACCTGTGGATGTGGATAATCACAATCACGATCATGATTTGGTTCCTATTCTTCGTTCAATCCCTTCGAAGGTGTAACTGCCTAACTGCACTTCCAATGGCTACAACTTCACCACTGATATCTTGGCTTCTTGGGTTCCCTGGCCCCAGTTTAAAAAAAACAAAACAACAACAACATCCATCTGTGAATCTTCAGTTTCTTTTTCCCAAGGTATTTGATGAAATTGTCTCACAAGTACTTTATACGTATTCCATTAAGCCATTTATTTCAATTATCGTAGATCTAGAAAATGTGGTTGGATTTGCAGAATAGTCTCCGGGATAAATGATAAAAGATCAGGTATGATGACAACAAAAGAGATATAGTCACTTTGATTATTGAGAGCACTGGAAAGAGTCAAATATTCATGGAGTCTTTTAGTCATCGAGTGGTTCTGGTTTCTCATATATAGCAGTCTGCATCAGCAATTTGATTATGAGGAAAGAGTAAAGGGTGGTGTTCAAATCAAGATCAAAGAAGTGGGATACAAGGATAGTGTAAATGGCAGAAAACTCGGGATCACATTCCACAAACCACATGCGAAAACATCCAGGAGACAAGGTCAAAACCATGATGTTGATCTCCTAAGAGTCCATAACTATCTTGCAATAATCAACAAATCTCTGAATGGATCGATATAAAACAAATTTCTGATTTGATATGGTTATGATTTGATTTGAGATCACCCTTATCGTGTGAATATTTTTGCATAAAATCTTCCTTTTAATTCTGCGAATAGAGGCTATCTTTCTGTAGTTTTTAATGACTGATCTTTCCATATAAGCAATTTTTTTTTTTTAAGATTTTGTTCCCACTAGACTTAGCAAATACGAGAAAAATGGTAGGGATTCGCAATAACCAGAATTTGCAAAGACTACGATCGAGATTCAAAATTTTAGTTGATCCTTCCATATTTTTTAACTTTTACAGGTTGCAGCATGTAAGGATTTAATGTTGTCGAATGTATTCAATGTCAAAAGATACAAATAAAAGTGAGGTCGAGATGTGATATTGCTACTACTCAAACCCAGGAATGAACCTAGACTAGAAGTTAAAAACGAGAAGATGCATAGTTTCAACCACTGTTTCAGCATGTCGTGACAGTTCAGTGGAGAAAAACTCATGAATTTGCAGACCATTTATCATTATATATTTTTTTGTTTTGTTTTATTCTATCCTAACGCCACTGTTGTTTTATTGTTTTTCGATCTGTAAATTTATTCAATCATTGTTACAACATGTAAAATGTTGTTGTACCAGGATGTTGTAACAACATGTAAAATTTTCACTGTATCAGCATGTTGTAACAGCCTGTAAAAATTGTGTTGTTTCAACATAGAAATTTTTTGGTTTTATTTTGTTTACTGTTAATTATGTTTGTAATAACATTCATTTTTGAAATCCAAATCATCCCTATTCTATGATCCTCGCGATCGCTTGAAGCATGGAAGAGAGCATACTTATTTTAAAAAAAATAGAGCAAAAACGTTGTCTTATTCGTTAGCCTACCTACTCTATGCTAACTGAAACTTAAAGATTAGTTACATGTATTCAAACTTCCAATGGAGCCAAGCACGCAATAGTAAAAGCAATATGTTCAGTGGTGATTTTTCAAATGAATAATGGAAATATTCGAGAGTAAATAAATCTAGTTGATGTAACTACAAACTTCCTAAATAAAGATAAAAAAATGGATCGAATCGAGTGCTTACTTGGAACCATTGCTCAATAATGCTTTCATAGGAATGTTTTTCCTCACTCAAATCTTGTTGTAACTCCTCTTCATCTTCCTCAATCTCATTCTTGAATGATTTTTCATCTTCAAATATGTAGTGTTCTTCAGATGTCGAATCCTTATTTGTTGCTGGAGGAGTGTTTGAATCTTTAATTGTTGTCAAGATCTCCTCTTTCAGAGAAGAGGAGATCTCGAATTTTGCGAGGATATGAGTGAGTAGTTACAAGATATCACTCATTGTTAAAACATATTGAAAAATGGGTTCTTACAGCACCCAAATCAAAAATAAAAAACTGAAAATCATACTTGCTAAAACACATACTCTCCACAGTTGCAGAAAACACACTTGCTGCAATTGAAATTCACACTTGCGAAAAATGAAATTTGCATAAATTGAAATTCACACTCTAGATATGGCAAGGACAACATGAGGATTCTCCACTCAAGTAGCTGCTATGACCCCTTACCAACACATGCAAACACACTTGCAGGAAATCAAACTAAACCTCAATCCATCGTGCTTCCCCGGCATCGACGCCAAATTGTTAGGCAGAAATATTGTTGTTTTAATTCCGTTGTAGTACTTGCCCAACTATTTAATTTGTCAATCTGAGGTTCATAGGATTACGAAGCACACACACTATATGTAGGATTGAAGTATAAGTAATCTAATCTAAATTGCTAAAATGAAATTAATCTAGGGAAACATCGAAAGACTAACTAGGAAAGCAATACGACATGTGAAGAGTTGAACGACAAAAGACATATGTGAGCTCACGCAATATATCAATCCCAAATTATATTACAAGAGTCAAATGACAAAGCATTAAAGAATAACAAAGCTAAGAATCCCCTTCTCCTAATTACAAGACTAAATTATGAATTACATTCCTCCAATTATGAATAACATGATTCCCTTCATGAAGAGAGAACACTCTCTTATATACACGAGTGTCATAATTACAGATCCACTATTGTCTCAACTTATTCCTTCAAATCCTCCACTCATATCTTGGATAAGATATCCTATCAAAATCTCCATGATCTTCTCCTTTGAATATACTTGAATGATTGTCCCAAATATTCTTCAAATCTTCAAAGCTTGAAGATGAAATTCGAATTTGAGGCTAGGTGGTAATATTTGACTTTGTTGAAATCTTCACATATGCCTGCACACATCATCAAACTCATCCAACCTTGATATACAATGAAAATATGTTATTTTTCTAATATTTAATCACAAATTCCCTTATAATACTGAAATGAATACAATGGAAAATAATAAGGAGAAACCCACATATATTTATGAAAATGGTATGATGGAAGGTTAATGGGACGATGAAATGTAAGGAATAATGAAGGGAAAGGTGGATGAAAATAGGACATTTATGAGGTCCAACATACCCCCCAACTCAACTTGTTGCATGTCTTCATGCAACCATGCATGGATCTTCTTAAGAATTTTGGCATTTAAACTATGGCTTTGATTGATGATGTCTTTTTAATAAGGAATATTTCCAGGATTTGACATACAAGAGTAGTAGCATGTGAAATATGTGTAACAACATGAGAAATTTTCTTATGGTTGGTTCTTGTGTGACAACCATGAATACAAAATATGTTGGTTCTTCTATTGATAATGCATTGATCAAGATCCTGACTCTGAAATAAATCCTCATTCTGATGTATTTGGGAAAAAAATTGTTGATCATCATATCGTTCAATTGCCGAGCAATCACATCCCAAAGGGACTAGTTTCTTTGGAAAGATTATTTGACATAAATGATGTGGCATTAAAGGGAAATATTTGAAATGAGAATGTTGACGTAGCTGAGTGCAATATTAGCATAGAGAAGGAACCAAAGTTTGTCAAGTTGTCGAGCATCTTGTCAAGGGAGCAAAGGACCGGGCATGCTCAGTTATTGACAGAATTTGATGATGTGTTTGCCTGGACCTATGAATACCTTAGAACATATGACACCAGTGTTATTGAGCATAAGATTCCATTGAAAGAGGAGGCCAAACCATTTAGGCGGAAATTAAGACAAACAAATCCTATGTTTTTTCCTATTATGGAAAGGGAGGTAAAGAAGTTATTGGATGCCCAAATCATTATCCCTTTGAGATATTTTGAATGGGTGGACAACTTGGTCCTAGTGAGGAAGAAGAATGGAGAAATCAGACTCTGTGTTGATTTCAAGAATATGAGCAGAAGCTCTAAGAAGGATAGTTATCCTTTGCCAAAGATGGAACACATATTGCAGAGGGTGATAGGTGCATCCAGGATTTCCATGATTGATGGATTTTCTGGCTACAATAATATCTCTGTCCTTCCTAAAGACAGAGAAAAGACAACTTTTACCACTCCTTGGGGCACATTCATGTATGTCAAAATTCCCTTTGGATCGATGAACGCAAGAGAAACCTTCCAGCAAGCCATGGACATTACCTTCATTGGAGAAAGGGATAAATTTGTGGTCATCTATATGGATGACATAACAGTATTTTCCAGATCTGATAAAGAACATTTATGTCATCTAAGGAAATTCTTTTTGAAATGAAGAAGGTTTGATCTCTCCCTAAATCCCAAGAAGTATTTATTTGCCATGAAAGAGGGAAAATTGTTGGGGAACATTGTATCAACTGAGGGGGTCAAAATTGATTCGAGCAAGTCTAGGAAGGAGGTTTAGTCTTTCTTGGGAAAATTTAATTTTCTGAGAAGGTTTGTTTCAAATTTTGTTGAATTGGTAAATCATATCACAACCATTCTCAAGAAGGGGAATGAAGTGAAATGGACTGTTGATCCCAGAGAATCCTTCAACCAAATAAAAAAATAATTGACTGAGGCACCTGTGCTGATCAATCCTAATTATTCCAAGAATTTACTTATTTTTTCCTTTGCTTGATTTGATACAGTGGCAATTGTTTTACTACAAAGGAGTGATGCAGGGTTGGAGCATCCTATTTCTTTTTTCAGTAGAGCACTGAGAGATGCATGGGTTAGATATGAAATCATGGAGAAGTATGCCTACACTTTGGTGAAATACCTCAAAGATTTCAGAGTCTATGTTTTGCATTCAAAAATCATTGCATATGTTCCTTCAGCTTATGTGAAGGATATTCTCATTCAGCCTGACTTAGATGGAATAAGGAGCAAGTGGATTGCCAAAGTCCTTGAATTTGATATAGAAATAAATCCCACCAAACTAGTTAAAGGCCAAGGTTTAGCCAAGCTATTGGTTGAATCTAATTGTAAAGCTTTGGGGGTTAACTTCATCAACACTTGCTCAGAAAATCAACAAGTTGAGTTGTTTGATAAAAGTGCTTAGGACAACCCTATGTTGGCAGAATGTGCCTAGTACAAAGACATTATATATTTGCTGCAAGAGTTAAATCCCCCTGATGGTATGGGAAAAAGAAAGGCAAGAGATTTAAATCTCAAAGAAATTAGATATTGCCTTATTGACTAGGTCTTGTATTGGAAAGACCCTCTAGGTGTTCTTCTGAGATGTTTAGACCCATAGGAGGCCCAAAAGATTATGTTTGATTTTCATGACAGCCTGTGTGGGGGACATCATTTCTGGAGAAACACAGCCTACCAGATTCTCAGGGTTGGGTAATTATGGACTACTCTATTCACTGATGTCTGTGCAAAAATCAGGGCTTGTATCAAATGTCAAAAATTCGTTTGGAAGCAATAGCTCAAGTCTCTGCCATTGAGGCATGTGGTAGCTTTAGGACCCTTTCAGTAGTGGGGCCTAGAAATTATTGGGGATATTCATCCTCCTTCAACCAGTCAACACAGGTGGATATTAAATGAAACATATTATTTTACCAATTGGATAGAAGTTATCCCCACAAGGAGTGTTTCTCATAGAGTAATCATTGGTTTTCTTGAAGATATTATGGCAAGGTTTGGTTGTCCGAATAGAATCATCACTGATAACGCTGCATATTTCAAATCTGAACCATTGATCAAGTTTTGTGAGCATTTCATAATTGCATTGATCCACTCTACCCCCTATTACCCCCAAGGAAATGGATTGGCAGAGTCCTCTAACAAGAGCCTTATAAATATTATCAAAATATTTCTAGAGGACAATAAGAACACATGGGATTCAAAGCTCAAATTTTCTTTATAGGATGATAGAGTGTCAACAAAGAGGTCCTTGTGTATCTCTCCTTTCCAACTTGTATATGGGACTAAAGCAGTTTTCCCTTCTCAGCTTGCCCACCCTATGGAGAAATTCTTCCAATACTTCCACGGAGAACCCAATGATATGATCAGAAGAATTCATCAACTGGTAGAATTCCAATAGACTAGAGAGAAGGTGATGGACAGAGTGCATGACCATCAGCAAAAAATCAAGTAGGCCTTTGACAAGAAAAGCAGTAAGGAGGATTTCCAGCTAGGGGATCTATTACTCAAATGGGATGCGCCCAGACAAGACAAGGGAAAACATGGTAAGTTTGAATCCCTTTGGATCAGTCCCTTCAATATTTTTGAGGCATTTCCAAACAACACTTACAGGTTGGAGAATTTAGAGGGTGACGAAGTTGTTGGTAGTCCTGTAAATGGGCATTTCCTGAAGAAAAAAAAAAATTGTTTAAAGTCGCAGTCGGCGTGCCACCATTGTAAATATTGTTCCTGTTTTATGTTTATTTTGTTTTTAATAAGAGAATCCATAACCCAAAGCAAAGGCACTATAACTGTGTGTTCTTGGCAGCTCACAGGGAACATGCCATCCCCTGTGGAGCCAAATGTTATCACATAAAATTGTCAGAGTCTTGTGAATTTTGGGTTTTTTCTTAAGTCTGTAGTTTTCCCTGTCTCTCCTCCTTTTGCGAACCCAATCGTAAAGTTGTTTTTTCCTTTTGTATTATAGTTTTTATCCTTTTTCCTACCTGAGAGGTGTCAACCCTAAGCCTTTCTATTTTCTCTAAGGTCGATCACTTCTCTCTCTTTACCTCTGTCACTGATCCTCTTGTTTTCCCGAGCCCTCAGCCAGTCATCCAAGTATTTGTTTACAAAGACCATAGACATAAGCATAGGCGCAACACTTAGAGAAGTCTGATATGGAATCAAATCAAGTGAGTGATCTAGATCGAATTTCAACGGAAGAAATCCATCAGGCTATCGGGACCATATGGTTACATGAATCTTAACATCAGATAAAGGTCTGAAATCACAAGGTCAATCTTAATCTTCCATTTTAGAAGGACGCATGGCATAGGATCAACATTTCGTTGACTCATGGAATGGAGCAGTCAAAGGGTAGAGTCATGAGGACTCGCAAAACATGAAGTCACAAAATGATCTGGGCCATCCATTTCAAAAGGAAATGTGGTGCAAGATTAGCATGGAGGAAGTCGTTTCAGAAAATCTCAAGTGAGAAATGCTGATGGCCCGAGGTCCTGAAATGTCGATATTCATCTAGATCGTCCAATGCGAAGGGACACGTGTCACCTGATCTGAGCGATCATGATTTCACGACTTAGATATTTCAGCATGGAGCACAGTGCGAACTCGTGAAACATGAAATAGCAAAGCACCTGGGAATTAGGCCCACGATCACAGCCTGGGGGTGTATGGAAATCAAAGCCATTGTTGGTTTAATCGACTCCCTTCTCAAGTTATATGAGTTATTGACCCAGGGTTCATGTCATTTGGGATTCCAACAAAGCCTCTAACTATCAGCCCTCCTAGTAAACTAGAAGGCAACACCGCGCCTGAAAGGTACTGCACAGTCTCACTCAAGATAGATCTAGATGGTTGACTGTAAGACTCGGGTGTTTACAGTCTAGGGTAGAGTAGAGGATAAAGGGTTTCTTCTAATCTACTTGTTCCTAGGAATCACATGTGTATAACTCAAAATATAAACAGATTCTAATAATGTATTTGGTTATTCATTAATCGTAATAATCTATTGTTGAAAGAAGTTAAGATATGAAAACATTCAACACATTACACAGATATTACCATGGTTCACCCCTCCTGGGCTACATCCACAAAGATTTGTCTCTTGGCTCTTTTATTATGGTAGTTCTTGATTTCCTTGCACCGCGCGCTTACAGTTCTCCGCAAAAGTGGGTAAAATCTATGTGAGGCAAACTAGATCGCACCAGGCTCTACATCCTGTGGTATAATCCTCAGATCTACCTTTCCTCATATATTTCTTGCTCAACATTTTATAACACTCAGTTCATACAACTCAAAACCCTTCACGTATCACCAACAACAATACTCAGAAAAATCACTCAATAACAATCGTAATCCTCACGAAAGAAATAACCTAAAATCAACAACCCTATATGATACTTTTGTATCTATATTTATACATTTTTGGCTCTTCAGCCACTTACAGAATATTACCAAAACCCTAACCCTTCTTACGCTAGGTTTTTCTCCCATGCACATGTTGTTCTTCCTCCATCTATCGCTTTCCTCTGTGCATGCTTTCTTGCATTCGCGCATGATGATCTTTTGCCAGTTGTCACTCCAGTTTCCTGCACGCTTTCTTCCCCATGATCGTTCTTCTTTCCACTTCAGCCTGGTGCCAACAAGCCCCCAAAACTGACATGTGACTCATCCCAAGTCACCTAATTGCGTTGTGCTTCCTCGATCTCCCTAGTGATCATCTGGAACTTCTCCTACAATTCTGCTGCTTTTGTCAATGCCTGCAAGGTTTTCTCCTTGATAATATTGACTGTTTGCAATGCTCTACTTCTTCTCTTATCAGTCCTGCACATTCTAGTTGAGTCTATGCTGACTGTGTTCTGGCTTCTTCTGCCTGCTCCAGTACTGCTGCTATCTGTTCTTGCAATGGTTCTATTTGAGCCTGACTCTCTTGTTTCTGTGTTTGCGCAGTGAGAAGTTTTGCCTGTAACTTCTTTAACTCTTGTGTCCCCTTGACCCATTCTGGAATTGGGATGGTTTTCTATTGCTGCTTGAATTCTTGGATCGTTGCATTGATCATTTCCTCCTCCTTGTCCCATTGTTGCACCTGTGGGTCCCCTTCCGGCTTTGTCCAGAGTTGCATTGCTTTATCCAGCAAGTCAGCTGTTGTGTTGACCTATTTTTCTAGCTCCTGTAGTTGCACTATTTCTTCCTGCTTCCTCTGCTCCTTTACTGTTGGTGGAGTTGTTGGTCTAATATGTCCACGGAGAGTCTTGATCACCTTCTGGTATTGATCAATTGCCTGCACAATATGATCGATCTTTTCTACCGCTGGGAGTTCACTTCCTTACGCAGTAGTTGGAAGTTTCCCAAAAATGTCTTCCACTCTGTGTTCCAACTCATTTCTACATTCCTTCGCCTCCTGTGTTTCATATTTTGCATGCACGCAAATTTTTTCCTGTGTTTCCTGCTTCTTTGTTGCTTGTTGTATCTTGAACAAGTTTTTACGTGCTCGAGACTGTATCTCATGGTTGACACTAACCTGCAATTGGTATAATGCCTTTGTTGGCATCTTTGTTAGGACTAATTGGATCTGATCCAAATCCTTCAGTGGTGTCTATCCCACAATCTCATCCATTCGTAGCATGCTCGGATTTATGTAAACCATGGAATGTGGCTTCGAAAGAACTGAGTCATGTTCTCCTAGCTCCATTCTTTTTGTGGTTCATATGCTTGATGGCTCTATGCCTCTACTGCTACTTGTAATTTGGGCTTCTCTGACTTTCTTCAAAATTTGCCCCATTTCTACCAACTCCTTCTACAGTTTATCCCTTTGGTGTGCTACATGATCAAAGTCCTCTGCGAGGCAATCCTGGACCATTCTAGAAATCATCTTGTCATCGCCCTCTGTGATTTTGTATTGTGGTGGTGGTCGTTGTGCCTTTGATTTCTTGCATGCACATGTTTCATGTACCACTGGTCTCTTAGTTCCCCCTGGTTCCTGTGTGATGGGATTCATCGTGGTTTCATGTGTTCCCTCGGCTAGTTTCTACTGTTCATTGGTCGACTGAGGGGTTTTTGTTCTCCCCTTCTGGGTCCCTGGCTACTCTGAGCCACCCTCTGTCTGATTTGACTTGATTTATCCCATTCTTGGTTTCTTGGGTACTAGGACTTGTGGAGGTTGTGTTTCCACCTATGGATCCCCTCCTTCTATTTTTCCCGGTACTGTTGTGGGTATGGTTGGGATTTTCCATCCATCCGGCCATTCGTGGATGATCATGTCGATGTCTCCCCCAATGACACAGTAGCTCATTTGTAGCCACTGTTTATGTGGGTCATGTCTTGGCTATATCCACATGGATTTTCGCCTAGCCTAGAAATTGGTGATGCCCCCGTATCATGAGATAACCTCTAGTGTTATCCTCCATGGGCTTCTCTGAATTTCTTCAAGAGTTTCCCCATTTCTACCAACTCCTTCTGCAGTTTATCACTGTGGTGTGTTGCATGATCAAAGTCCTCTGTGAGGCAATCCTAGACCATTCTGGAAATCATCTCGCCATTGTCCTCTGTGATTTTTTATTGTGGTGGTGGTCGTTGTGCCTTTGATTTCTTGCACGCACATGTTTCCTGTACCACTGGTCTCTTAGTTCCCTCTGGTTCCTATGTGATGGGGTTCATCACGGTTTCCTATGTTCCCTCGACTAGTTTCTATTGTTCATTGGTCGGCTGAGGGGTTTTTTTTCTCCCATTCTGAGTCCCTGGCTACTCTGAGCCGCCCTCTGTCTGAGTCAACTTGATTTAGCCCATTCTTGGTTTCTTGGGTACTGGGACTTGTGGAGGTTGTGTTTCCACCTACGGAGCCCCTCCTTCTTCTATTTGTCCTGGTACTGTTGTGGGTATGGTTGGGATTTTTCATTCATCCGACCATTCATGGATGATCATGTCGATGTCTCCCTCGGTGACATAGTAATGCATTTGTAGCCACTGTTTATGTGGGTCTTGTCTTGGTTGTATCCACATGGCTTGTCGCCTAGCCCAAAAATTGGTGATTCCCTTGTATCACGCGACAACCTCTAGTGTTATCCTCCATGGGCTTCTCTAACTTTATTCAGGAGTTTCCCCATTTCTACCAACTCCTTCTGCATTTTATCCCTGTGGTGTGCTGCATGATCAAAGTCCTCTGCGAGGCAATCCTAGACCATTCTGGAAATCATCTCACCATCATCCTCTGTGATTTTGTATTGTGGTGGTGGTCATTGTGCCTTTGATTTCTTGCGCACACATGTTTCCTGTACCACTGGGATCTTAGCTCCCCCTAGTTCATGTGTTATGGGGTTCATCATGGTTTCCTGGGTTCCCTCGGCTGGTTTCTACTGTTCATTGGTCGACTGAGGGGTTTTTATTCTCCCCTTCTGGGTCCCTAGCTACTCTAAGCCTCCCTCTGTCTGAGTCGACTTGATTTAGCTCATTCTTGGTTTCTTGGGTATTGGGACTTGTGGAAGCTGTGTTTCCACCTACGGAGCCCCTCCTTCTTCTATTTTTCTCAGTGTTGTTGTGGGTATGGTTGGAATTTTCCATTCATCCAGCCATTCGTGGATGATCATGTCGATGTCTCGCTCGATGACACAGTAGCGCATTTGTAGCCACTATTTATGTGGGTCCTGTATTGGATGTATCCACATGGCTTGTCACCTAGCCCAGAAATTGGTGATGCCCT
>JASDQU010305714.1:0-16304 GCA_032191745.1 Picea mariana | reverse complement strand
CCTTTCACCTGTTATCTCAACTAGGTCTCCACTGGATCTGACATGCATGTAGTTAACCGTGGTGAATCTTCAGTTGCATGCGAGTTCACTGATTAACTGAACTCTCACTAGTGCATGTTTAGTTACAACTAGTACAACTGATCTTAACTCACTTAAATATACTTATAGTTCTGTTACAAATCCAACTCACTCAGTTATGAATGAAATAATAGATTAATATTTATTGTCTAATTTAATTAAGGGAAAAGTAAATTAGACACATGTTTCTTGTTGACTTTTCAACACATAGTTTATCTGTTTTGTTTAAATTGTTGGTTGATACAGAATTAAGGACTCAAAAGTACAGAACCTGAAGCATGAAAAAGTCCAGTAATATCCGACATTAAGGATGACAGGGACAACCCTTGTGGTCAGAGGCGCCCTGAATCCTAATCTAATCAGAGTTAAAATCCACGTACACCCAGTCTAGTCACAACCATTATTACTAGTCCGAAACCCCAACTATCACCCGTTAAACCATAAAGTCGCATTATACCAAGATGCCATTGAACTTCATACCAAGACACCCACCCTTCAAGTAGAAAGGTCTCAATTCGACCATGTCCCTATTCCACCCAAACGAGTAACTACTCAGATCACCCAATCGGATTTCCCTTGATTAAACCGTCCCGTCGGACAACTCACACCCTGTCGTGTCCATCCAGTGATCATGAAGAGCAGTTACTGTTAAAACTTACCCATTAAATCCAGACAAAAGACTCTCAGAACTTAGCTGATAATGTATTGTTTCTATAACCAAGCATAGTTATTTCCACACACAGCACTGTGAACCAGTAAAGACCTTTGCAAAAGCTGAAGACATAGCCTAGACGTGCGAATGCTGAGGTCTATAGTAAGCTGAAGTGCCATGACGAAAGAAGCAGTACCATACAAGATCCGCGATCCTCGGATCAAGACCATAGGAGACCTCAAAGGGAATATAGAGCACGTCAAGCTACTCGACCTTGAACTCACAGATTCAACTTTGTTCCCACAGATGCACCTTGATGTATTTTTGGAGTTAGCCCCGGATGGAACTGGAGATATACATTTTATACCGAAAAAGGAGTTCATTAATTTGTTTAACTCCACTATCATGAACCTTAGAGACTTACCAGTCTTCGGCACCACAAGCGACATTGCACGCTGCACAATGTTTTTGATAAGTAGAGTGCAGGACCGAAGCCTATGGTTGCATAAGTGCTATCCAATCCATGCATAGGACATCCAATAACTTATTGGACTATGCTCCAAAGGTGAGGATGTGTCAAAAGGATTTCAAGGGCCTGGTAAGCATGGGAAGAAGAAAGGCGAACTTAGTATGTACGAGAAGTTTAACACCAAGCAAGGTGGATGCACAACAGTCATCGAGCCAATATTACCCGAACCAATCCAGACTGGCTGCTATGTCATATCCAACAGGGTTATGAGGTCCTACTATAAGGGAGAATGCACCCTAGATACACTATCTGTTGCCGACTTTTGCAATCAAGGAGCAGTATTCAACTGGTGTAGTTTCCTACTGGAGGAACTACTCGTAGCTTGTGAGGAGGCACAAGAGAAAGGAGTCCCCTTTACCTATGGATACCTACTTGTGGAATTTACAATACTCAAGTGGCAGTCGCTGGTGGGCTGACAACCGACAATACCAGACAAAGGGTGTCTGGCGAAGATGTTTGAGCCATGGTAGTCCAGACCAGACTCCGAAAACACAGCGCTCAACAACGTAGCATTTTCCAAATGGTATAATGCTATGATTGACGCAACATAGAGGCCATGCATCCCACAAGAGATCCTCAATAATAACATGAGGAATATTGCATTCGGCATAAACCGACATAGTACATTCGTCTAGCCGAGGCATGCTAGCCGGGAATGTTTTCACACGCGGATGCTACCTTTTTACCTGGATGAAGAAGATTTTGACAAGGAGGTCATGTCATGGCCAGGAGTTAAACGCGGCCCATGAAAAATAGGCATGCATTATATTCTTCCAACCGAGCTGCTCAAGAAGAAAGACAAAGAAGTAGGAGAGGGACCGAGCTCAGGCCCTGAACAAAAGAAGCTAGATGCGCCGGTATAGATCAAATCCAAGGAGGAGGAAGAGGCACAACTGTTGGTGCGGAAGGAAAGAGTTACCCGCCGTAAACTGCCAGACAACGCCATGCTATCAAGAGCACAAGTTAACCATATCCTGGGCGTTGTGGTTGGGACCAAACCGTTACAAAAGAAGCATAGAACTGGGGTTTCGCCACACAAACCCCTAAACCCACAACCCCTTGCATCTTCCTCTCCTATCATTGATATCTAGAAGGACCCAGAGCCTGAATTATTCCTGTCCACGCCCATTGTTGAGCAGCCTCCACCACCACTCCAACTACCAAATCTCTTCACCGCCACCTCACATCAGACCACAACTTCAGAGCTGATGCAGTTTGACCACCCAGAGACAAAGGGGCGACCAACCCCACAGAAAACCAACGAATTCCCCAAGCCCAACTTAGAAACTTCAAACCTTGACCCTAAATCCTTGGAGTAAAGCATGATACTAGATGTTTCGAACCCAAGCACCCAGAAACGACAACATGAGTCATCGACACAGGACAAAGGCGCCATAAGCACAAAAGAGATGGAAGCTGAACGTGACCAAAAAATCACCTCACCACATAAGGGTGAGGAGGCCCAAGAAAACATGATGCATGATGCAAAAGTACCAGAGGACACAAAGATACCAGATGTGCCCAAAGAACCAGACTCATCAACGACACAGGATTCGACAACCACGCGAGAGCAAATGGAGCAAGTACTCCAGAACCCCCGACAATGTGCAGAATTGATGCAGCTCTACATCACTAGAGAAGAGGTACTGACACTTCTGCCTGAAGATCTAAGATTGAGGATCACACTAGCACCACATATAGAGGAGGAGGTAGAAACCCGTTTGGACCACTCAACGACCAACAAACTTTCCCTACAGATGAGAGCACCTACTGATGCAGCTCCTTTAGCTACAAACCTGGTACAGTGGTCAACATCGCAATTATTTAGGCTAATCAGAGCCTCCACAGATCAAGTGATCAAAGACTCCAGGATGGCGCGAGCTCAGCCTAGCTCACCCGACAAGAATGGTTAGTTGAACAAGCATGTAGAATAGAGGAAAAATGTAAGAGGATCTTAGCCCAACGCAAACTGGAAAAGGTCCACGAAAAACTTGCAGAAGCCTAGCCCGAGATCTGGAAGGTTGCGCCCAATTTACTAGAAGCCAATGAGATACCAGAACTAGAGCAAAAAATTGAACTGATACAAATGGCATGGACACAGCTCGTGACACACACAGAGCAGATACAAGCAAAGTTACAACATGTCTAGCAAGAAGCAGAAAAATAGACTCGACAGCTGCAGGAACAAATGCATAAGATAATATTGCAAGGTAACAATGCCTGAGCAGCACTACACAAACATACCATGGACTGCACCAGAATCTTTAAGGAAGTCAATGATTAGATGTGTATCATCGCTCACCGAAATCAAGTCTTGGAGGAAGTGTGCATAAAGATCTAGGTGCTCAATGAAGAAGTTGCGGTCACAATGGCCCCCATCGAGCAACAACAAAAGTTCGACCAAATTCAGCAGGACGACAACGAACTAAATTCCCTCTACGAAGCACAGTCCATAGCCAAGAAAGAGCTGCGTGAGTTTCGACCGGTGATTCAAACCGCCTATATGCAGATGCACCAGGTCGACGCAACAACTGACTTCGAATGGAACTCGTTGGTTGTAGCCAGGACAAAAGAGTACAACAAAGAAATGACCCAACAATTCCTGGCCGAAGCATCACTCCTTACTCAGAAATGGCAGGACAAAGTTGAAAGATTTCACGGAGTAAAGCATAGAGCATTAGAGCTTGTTCCAGAATTGGGCCCTTCGTTTGAGGAAGTGAAGGAAGAAAACACACAAACAAAAGAGCTCAAAGAGGAGGAAAAGATGGATAAGGGAAAACAACAGTTGCTCCTGGAGAATGTGGAGGAACCAAATGCTTGACTCGAGGATGATTCAAGGGTTGTGGTCGGAGCCTGTTGGGCCCTTCGTTTTTGAGAAAAGAATTGCGCAAGTGTTGGTCACGCAACCTCCATCAGAGGCCGAAAGGAAGAACAACAAAAAGCATTTGCGTAAGCCAGTGCAACACCAACTGAATAACAAAATATAGGACATAATATAATTATAAAAGGGTTGTTGATTGAAAAAGAGTGGGTTAGTCAGTTCAATCAGGGGATGAGTTCACTCATTCATTTTTGGTCATTAGCTGATATTGTTATGTCGAATAGAATCTATCAGAGTTATGTTTGTGGGAATTGCCCAAGGTTTTTTTGTAGTAAATCAAGACGATTAGAGTCTATAATGAACACAACCCGCTGGCTGGGAAATCGGGACTCTGTGGCCGAGAGCCGGAGCCAAGAATATAGACTGTACTTTCTATGTAATGCTGAGGCTGTAATGTAAGAAAGATCTTTAATGATGATATAAAGAAGGGTTAAATTTTCAAATTTGATGTGTTCTTACATTGTTGCTTATGCATTTCAGCCTTCATGTATCGCTTATGAGTTACAATTGCTGCTCTTATAGTTAACTGATGCTCACAATACCAGTAGGTTTGGTTTTCGCATTTAGGTGTTTCTGATCTGATAATGTTGATTGCGTAAGGACTAAAGTAAGTTTTGAACACTCTATGGATCTTTTGTAGTCTTCTCCCTACCCTTCCCTATCTCTCTGTCTCAACAATGCTTCGGGTGAGACTTCTTCTCTTTGGAGGAGATGAAAATGTCAATGCTCTAGACTACACGGTGCCTTTTGTTGGTAACTTGAGAAGGACCTTGGTCTGAACAAACTCATGCCAACAATTGGAAAGATGTAGGCAATGTCAGATATCCCTGAACATTAAGAAATGCATATTTGGGACACCTTTTGGGATACTATTGGGCCATATAGTGTGCAAACAAGTCTTTCTAGTAGATCCTACCAAGATTGCAGTGATTGTCAATTTACCACCACCAAAATAACTACGTCAATTGAGAGAAACATTGGGACACACAGGATACTACAGGAAATTCATTAAAGAGTATGCACAAATCATCGCACTGATGGAGAATCTGTTGAGGAAAAGTAGTAAATTTCAGTGGAATGAGGTCTGTCAGTAAGGATTGGACATTCTAAAAGAGAAAATGGTAACAACACCAATACTAGTATTCCCAGATTGGGAAAAGACATTTCATGTGCATGTAGATGCTTCAATGATATCACTTGGAGCTATTCTGGCGCATCCAGGAATGGTAGAGTTAGACCATCCTATAGCATTTGCAAACAGAAAATTGTCAGAGTCAAAGAAGAACTACAATACTACAAAGAGAGAAGGGTTATCAATGGTATATGCACTGTAGAAGTTCAAACACTGTCTATTTGGGAAACACTTTAAAATGTTCACAGATAGTTCCGCCCTCAAATACCTAGTCAATAAGCCAGTGTTGGGGGTGAGAATTTGTAGATTGTTACTGCTGTTTCAGGAATTTGACTTTGAAGTGATAGTCAAACTAGGGAAGTTGAATGCAGGACCTGATCACATGTCAAGGATCACCAATGGAGAAGAACCTATGAATTTAGAGGACAACTTTCCTGATGCACAGTTATTTTCAGTCCAAGTAGCTGATGAATATTTTGTTGACATCATTCAATACTTGAGTATAGGGACCGCACCACAAGAATTCAATACTACGCAGAAGAAAAATCTGGTAGTCAGAGTTGCATACTATCGATTGATTGCAAGACACTTATACAAGATGGACATAGACTGCATTTTGAGAAGATGTGTACTAGAACATGAGAGGCCTAGGATTCCAGCAGAGGCCCATGAGGGAATAATTGGAGGAAATTATGGAAGAAAATCTACCGCACAAAATGTATTGCACGCATGACTATGGTGGTAGACCATTCACAAAGATACAAAGGACTACTGCCAGAGATGTGATGTATGTCATAGGGTTGGAAAACCTAATAAACAATATGAGATGCCCCTAAGACGACAAGTAACCTTGCAAGTATTCAAAAAATAAGCAATATATTTTGTGGGACCAATTAATCCACCAACAAAGAGTTCGGGAGCAAGGTATATCATTACTACGACATAGTACTTAACAAGATGGGCATAAGAAGTGCCAGTAAAATATTGCAACGTAGAGACAACATCACACTTCCTGTTTGAGCAAGTGATCACTAGATTTGGATGCCCAAGGATTTTGATGAGTGACCAAGGCATTCACTTCATCAATAGTACTATCAAGGCTATGAATGAGGAGTTTGAAGTCTATCATCAAAAGAGTACACCATATCACCCTTAAGCAAATTGAACAGTGGAAGCCTTTAATAAGATAATAGAGAATGAATTGACAAAGATCTACAATGTTAACATGGACGATTGGGACTTGAAGATACCAGCAGTATTATGGGCATACATGACTACATGAAAAAAGTTGACAGGGAAGACACCATTCAAGTTGGTGTATGGACAAGAAGCAATGGTGTCATTAGAATTTTTGGTACCTAGTCTGCGCGTAACAACAATCACTAACATGACAGAACGAGGCATAGTACAGGAAAGGATAAGTCAAATGATGGTGATGGAAGAAGATAGGATTCTAGAAGGATTTCACCAAGAAGTACATAAAGCAAGGGGCAAATCTTGGCATGACAAACATATTAAAAGGAAGAGTTTCAAGGAGGGAGACCTAGTCTTGGTGTATGATAGTAAATTTCTTTAGCACCCAGGAAAATTTAGAGTGCATTGGTTGGGACAATATGAAGTGAATATTGTCACAGATGGGGAAGCTATACAGTTAAAAGATCTCGGAGGTACGAAACTCGGAGGAATGGTCAATGGGAGTCGACTGAAGCTATATAGGGACAATTTACTTCCTAGTACTTAGGAAGTTACTGCACAATAAAGAGATATGTATATAGTGTGAAAAAAAAGACTGTGCCAGACATCAGAAGACTCTGCGTAGCAACATGGGGGTTACTGTGCCAGACATCAGAAGATAGCGCGCAAAAAAAATGGACTTATCGCAACGAAAATAAAAGTTCCACATGCAACGACGAAACGACATACCGCACACTTGGAAAACTCAGTACGACGGAAAAAGGACCAATGGTTAGAAAAAGGTGAAAATTTGAAAAATGGCATGTATGGCAGAAAGGCGCCAACTGGTAGCAATTATAGGAAAAAAGGAGGAAATTCGAACAATGACGACTACTGTAAAGGTGCCAATTGGAAATAAGTATGAAATTCAATGCAAAAGTATGAATAAAGCACCATTACATTAATCAACATCAGGGAATCTTCCCTGAGAAGCTTCGTCACTTACCTATATAAAGGGGAACGCGGGCAACATAAGACTCATTGTGAATCTGTAAAAGTACAAAGAGATAGAGCACGCAAAGTCGAAATGAATTAACAAAGGCAAACCAGTGAAGAGTCGGTTAGCCAAAACCAACCACTACCCATGATGGCACCACCAAATATGGGTGCACTGAGCCAAGCAGGGAAGAAGACATGGAGTAGTAGGGCACCACGAGAAGCAATAGAGCTTGAAGAGGAAACCAGATAGCCTGAGGAGTTCGTCAATGTCGACAGAATTCCATCGTCGATTGAAGCATCGATAGAGCCTACACCAGTGGTGGAGGAAAGAAAGGATCCAACTCCGTCGACAATGGAAGTTGACCTAGCCAACAGCATGCAGGGACATCCCATGCACAACATATGAAACCCACCAGATTCTAGAGCAATCGAAGGGGTCCCACAAGTAAATGGCCACTCTACTGCGCAGACAGAGGCGACAATACCCACAAACACCAAAGCTACAATTGGGCAACAACATGAGGGTTTGTTTGAGGATATCATTGGCTAGCCAGACTCCGATATAGAAAGGAGAGAGATGGAGGCAGGGTCCTCTATTCAACAAACTAGGTGGAAGGGAAAAAAACCTATGGCATGGTCTCCGCGCAGACAACCAGATGTAGAAATCATTATCCCACACATTCCATAAGGATTGCAAACCACGCCAACACTACTAGGTTGCGTGGAGAAACTGAGATACTCAGACCAATATGTGGCCGATGAGGGTAAATTCCCCAAATTTGTGCAGCAGGTTTATTTGGATAGTATAGGGTTAGGACCCCTTGGCAATCCCATCCTACAAACAAAGTCGTGGGCAGCTAGCCTAGCAAACACTGGCATTCTCAACTTGCTAGATATTCCCCACTTTGGAAGGGGGAAGGAGGTGAACAACTGCATCAAGCAATTAATAACGGTCCTACATGGAGGATTCCTCTGAATGTAGCAGTCCATCTCCATATATGTGGATATAATCACAACGATCATAGGACTATCATCAATGGGTGAGAACCCGATGCAATACCTGGATGAAAAAACTAATGAGAAGGCGTTGACATAATAAATGAAAAAGACATATGGCACAGAGAGGGGATCGCACAGTATAATCATCAAGAGCATTAGCGACGCCACGACATGCATGGCCACTAAGCTCATGGCCTGCAAAATACTGCTAAAGTGTCACAAGGAAGAAGTCCCTTCTAGGGTTGTCGTAGCTATAACACAGTGTGAAAATGACACGTTGCTCAGCTGGCCCCCCTACCCGTTAAACCTATTCATGGAGGACTGCAAGATGCATAGGATCTCGACACAGAGTTCCATTACTCATGGATACTCATGCTGATTACGCTGATGGGGTGGAAGGAGGCCCCATATTCATACTTCTACAACATGATAGGTCGGTGCCGTGCAACACAGTACATGTCGCTAAGGAGCAACTCCGACCTCAAGCATAAAAGCATGAACACGGGTACCTTTGTCAAGTACTTCATCGAGATACAGAAGAGTATCGCCAACACTTGGAGAATAACCCTGAAGGTAGTCATGTAGTTCAAGGACGTTTCCACTTCAAGGTGTCCAGACATAATATGTGGATCCGAGCACCCAGGGATCCAGCCAAGGAGTGGCTCCAAATGAGATACCGCGTCACAAAGGATGATGTAGAGATGGCTATGAGGGATTGGCCTGATGACCTAAAAAATCATAGTCTTATATAAAGAAGTACCTCAGGGCATATAGGTGGATGTAGGGCAGGCCAAGACACCTGCAAGAGATAAAGTTGTGCCCCAAAAGTTGAAACCAACACAGAAGTCGACATAGGAAAAGAATGGGTGCATAGGAAAGAAGGATGTGTAGACATCAAAGAAGGATGCACAAGCAGGAAATAAGGACACTGCCTCACAAAAAAAAGATCAAAGAGCAGGGGCTGCGAGAACACATGGAACCCCATCAACATCTACCCCCCAAGAACCAAAGCCAGTGAAGCAGCGAATTTCGCATTCAGGAGGAACGCACAAGAAGGCGAAGGCGCAAAAAGAGCCACCCGAATATACAATCATGGAGGAAGACACTGATATTATGGTTGTTAAGGTGCAAGAACGTGCCATAGAAGACGTGGAAGAAGCAAATCATCAAAGGGGGTAGATACAAGATGACCTGGCTAGCATAAGACAAGTCCTCGAGCAAATTAGGGTTGCGCAGAGGTCGGAAAGTGGAACAACATCCTTCCCCGAGGGAGAAACAACGATGTCGACAAGGAATACACCACAAACCAAACATACAATTCACACAACTACGCAGTCGAGTCTGACATTCAGGGTAACTGGTGACATGTTGCAGGTGCCACTGAAATATGTAGCGCAGGATGAGATGGTATTGGCTAAGATACCAACAAGGGCACTCTATATACTCTAGGTCATCGTCGCTCAGGAAGTGCAGTCACACACAAGGATAGATGGAGCCAAACTGCAGAGAATAAAGAATGACAAATAAGAATTGGAGCTTGTGGTCGAACAAGTAAAGTTCAATACCAAAGAAGAAAAGGAGCATGCATATAAAATTGAACAGGGGGTGACAACAATATATATCCACCTTCTGGACAACACGCAGTCTGAGAGTCCAACAACAAAGGAAAAACTCAATAAGATTTCCCAAACTATTGACCAATACATGCAACAGATTGAGGAACTGAAAGAGAAGCTGACTCCGACGACTCCAATAGAGGTTAGGGAGAAACGAAAAGAAAAAGCTTCACTCCAACTAGTAGAGTTGGAGAAACAAGTTAACAAAGTCACATAACTGTTTGAAAAAACAACGAAGCTCTGGATAGCATTAGAGGAGGATGAGAAGGTCCAACAGTGGGACCAACAAGAAGAGAGGATAAGTGTAGAAATCCAGGACCTCAAGGAGAGGTAGGAGACGATAGGCATCACTGAGACATGAAGAGATTAGATGCTGAGCTAAAGACGTCACATGCGCACAAACAATAAATACAAGCATAGATGGAACCCCTCCAAGAGAAATCATCGGATATGATCGCACAACTAGAGGCAGAGAAGAAGAACATGGTGCAGACACATGTGGAGTGCACAACCATGGTTCAAGAGGAAGTCAAAACAAAGAAATTAGAAGTGCTTACAGAGAAGGCTGCGTAGGTCCACACATAAGGGAAGGGATTGATAGACAAGTTCCATAGTCTAGTAGAGGATGTCAAATGGGTGCACAGTTCCTAGGTGGCTCGGGACGAGCCACATATTAGTGTTGGGGGCATGTTGGGTGGAGGCCCATTTCAGAATAAAGAATAATTTTGGAGAATAAAGCACAATATAGCTGGCAGGAAAAACAACACAAGCAAGGAAACCGTGCATGCAGAGGAGAAAAGCATGCATGGAACGCATGCAAGAAGACCTAACCATGCTAGGGTTAGGGTTTTGGTAAGAATATGTAATGGATAGTAAGCCAAGAACATATATAAATAGGTACCAATGAGGTCTAGGTTCTGTTGTTTTGAGGTTCAGAATTAGATGTCATGTTGTTTTTCATTGTTATCATACTGTTACTCTGATCTATTTTTGAAAGATGTTGAGCTGAGGAGAGGGACGAAGGTAGATCTTGAGGTTTAGACCAGAGGATGATGAGCATGGTGTGATATATTCTACCTCATTCTAAGATCTCGACCTGTTTTGATGGAGAGTTGTAAGGCGCGAGACACTGTAGTGTTGGAACCAAAACAATAAAAGAGAAGAATAGCCAAATCTTTGTGGACGTAGCCCAGGAGGGGTGAACCACGGTAAACCTTACATTATGTGACTGAATGTTATGTATCTTCTTTGGTGTTGATGATTAGATTCTAGATAAATGAATGAATGAATTAGTTAGATTTGATATTTCACATGCATGAGTAAGAATGACAGTATAATAAATCTATATGTATGAGATAGTAAATGAATGAGGATCACAAGGTGCAATCACAGATCCCCACTCATTCTTAGGCTGCAAGCATATGAGCATTGCAACCATCCATAGAACTATCTCGGGTGAGATTGCCCAGTGCACCCTGTGTACTGTGTTTCCTTTTGGTTTATCAGGGGGGTGATAGTTTTAGAGGGCTCTTGTTGGAAGCTTGTTCAAATATGAACCTGGGTCAACTTATGACATTAAAGTAAGATCAGAGTAGATAAAGTAAATAACCAACACTGGGTAAAGGATTTTTAACCAAGATAAGGTCTCTTTAAGAACATACAAACTCAGACACAAGTGCCATCTAAAACTAACAACCTACATTCCCTTATTCCCCACATGATTGTACCACCCTAGGAAGTGTGCCCATTCTCTGCTCAATATTCCTTCAACTTCCCCAATTCCCTTCCAAGGATTCAACAACATGTCAGATAGGAAATCTCAGATTCATGTAGCTGTAATTTGACACCTTGGAAAATCAATTCCCAACAATTCTCTCACATGGAGAGAATGATCACGGGCCTAACAACCCACTTCTTCAATGTCCTACGGGCCTGACAACCCAACTCTTTGGTGTAGCTCCAAATCTAACCAAGGATCTTGGTACCGGTACATGTACTAGCAGCATGAACGTACATATGCCAATAGCATGGAGGTAGTGAGGTGTGAATGATAATGGAAAGATGGTCAAAGGAACTGGATTTACCCAATTATATTTTCATGTTCCCAACTTGACAATTGTCATGTTGGAAAATTAGCTTGGTTCCACATGGATTTCCTCACAAGGTGATACGTTCCTGAACATAAGGAATTAGGATATATTCAAATATCCATACTTTATACTTTATACATTTTTGGGAATATTAATAAAATATTCCTTTGGGATTAAGCCCCCTAGCTTATCCCCTTTACCCCAGACTCTTAGCCCCCCTTTCCCATTCTGCTGGAGTTTACCCCCCAATACTACTTTACATGGTTGGTCTACATCAATGATGTGTTTTCATTAAAACTGAGTGTGATTGCATTTTACAAAAAGAGGCTCGCTGGCCTTTAAACTTCTGGCTCACCACCCCAATAACCATACATGCACTCTGGCCTCAAAATATATTCATACAAAGGCACGCTGGCCCCAAAGTATCATGGCTTATCATCATATATGTACAATTACATTTATATTTACAATGGGGTTGGGCCTAGGGGTATTACAACAATTATGGTCTTGAAGCTAGTAATTGTAGACTACAAAAATATTCCATGAAGACTTGTAACATTCAATTAGAAAAACATAGGAAGATATGGAAAGAAAAACAAAGAGACAAATGTAAAATAGAATGTAAGGTATACTTATATGCCAAAAATAAAACAATCCAATGGTATGTTGATAGTGGATGTTCAAAGCATATGACACGAGATCAAAACAAATTCCTTAGTCTGAAAAGGAAAGAAAAATGAAGGGTTTCATTTGGAGATGATGTCTCTACCAATATACTTGGAAGGGGTACAATCAGTCTGGGAAATAATAGAGATAAAACAGAATATGTACTATTAGTTGAATTTGAAGTAGAATCTCTTCAGTGTAAGTCAAACATGTGATCAATGATACATTCTCATATTTGACTCTCAAAAATATGAAATTAGAAAAGAAGACTCAAGTAAATTAGTGGTTGTTGCACCAAGAACACCAAACAATGTACATATCTAAAACATGAAGAAGAAGAAAAATGTTTCATGGGTCAAGTAGATGAAAGATGGCTATGGCATATAAGAATGGGACACATTAGAAAAAAGGAAGCTGTGAGAGACATGCCAAAGAATTGATAAACGTTAGCAAAAAGGACGCTGTGAGAGACATGCCAAAGATTATAAAAACTTAAAACTCTATTTGTAGGCTCTGCCAACATGGAAAGAAGACAAAAGTAAGATTCAAGACAAAATAATACTCTACATCAAATCCATTAGAACTTGTTCATACCAACCTCTGTGGACCAACCGAAACTAAAATCATAAAAGGTGAACATTACTTCATTTTATTCATTGATGATTATAAAATAATGACTTGGGTATCCTTTCTCAAAGAAAAATCAGAAGCATTCGAAAAAATTAAAGTCTTCAAAGCACATGTTGAAAATGACCCCGATCTCAAAATCAAGTGCCTAAGATCAGAAAATGGAAGAGAATTTACCTCAAATGAGTTCAAAAAGTTTTGTGAAACTCAAGGAATTAAAAGACACTTTTCATATCCAAACAATCCTCAACAAAATGGAGTTGTTGAAAGGAAAAATAGAACTATTCAAAAAGTAGCCAAAACTATGTTAAATGAAGCCAAACTCCCACATATATTTTGGAGAGAGGTAGTGTATACAACAATATACGTACTCAACAGAGCACAACTTATAGTCAACCATAACAAAACACCATATGAGTTGTGGTTTGGCAGACCAATATTAGTTAAACACTTCAAATTCTTTGGGAGCAAATGTTACATAAAGAGAGATGAGGATAACCTTGGAATATTTGATTCCAGATCAGATGATGGCATTGTTGGACAACCGATAGGGGGGGGTGAATTAGTTGTTACTGTTCTTAAACAATTATGCCCATTTTAAACTCTTTACAAAACACTCAATAACGATCACAATAATGTAGGGAAGTAAGCAATAGAATATTCAACATCAATCACACACATGAAATATACAGAGACATATATTTCCTGAGGAAACCCATAAAGGGATGAACCTCTTCTTCTTGATATGACAAGTAATCTTTATTTTCTGTACATTATCATTCTTATGAGCACCAACTCCTTTTGAGGCTACCACCTCTGTTTTACAAGCAACAAATTGCTAAGAGCACCAAGTCTCTTGTTTCTCTAGAAGCCACTAGAACGAAGCACCAACTCCCTGAGTGTTCCAGCACCAACTGGATGGAAGCACCAACTTCTAGTTACATAGGCACCAACCTGTATAATGGAGAACACTAGTTCTCCCTTGCACCACCCTACTGCCCTGGTTTTTCTGGCCACAACCAGATGGAAGCTACAACTCCCCATGTTCAAGCACCCATTTGAAACTCTGAGGACAACAGTCCTCCCTAGCACCAACCTACCACCCTGAAATATAAATCTTTTCTTTTCATAAATTTATCACAGTGATACAATATTGATCAATGGCTTACCATCCTCATCACTTTTCTACTACACTACTCTGCTCTGCCTGCATCAATGTCTTTATTCTCACATCTTCTTGAGATTTATGATCTTCTGCTCTGTCTCTTCATTCACAACTCATATTTCTCTCTCTCTCTCACAGATAGGCATCTTTGTTCTATGTCTTTCTTTTGTGCTTTATGCTCTGTGTTTTATTTCCATTCTATGTGCTATGCTCTTCTGTGTGTTTAAGCTCCTCCTCACAACACGCTTCAACCCGCATGAATAACTCTCAACAGAAGCAACCATCTCTTCTATGTTCTGTGCATATCTATCATGCCAATTCCTCTACCAGATCATACACCTCACTCTTCATTCTCTTTGGAGATCATGCTGAGTCCGTTCTTCATCAATGGCTGTTATCCTGAGATTCTTTGGCTTCTCTGGCATTTACAGTCTTTGACACTTTTCCATCTGTCAATTGTCTCTATGATGAGTCTTCATCCTACTGGTAGTTACCTTGAGACTCTTCAGTTCCTCTGGAAATCACCCTAAATCTCTTCAAATTCTTTGGCGGTTATGCTTAGTGTGTTCATCATCAGTGGGCGTTATCCTGAGATTCCTTAGACTCTCTGGTAGTCGAAACTCTTCGTCTTCTATGTTAATTATAGCCAGTTGTCTTTGGATTCTTTGGCTTCTAATCCCCTTCCTTCACGTGACCACCGGTGATGACCCAATCACCTATTCAAAAGGAGATTCCTGATCTCGGTCTATTGAGCGCTAGCTCTTTTTCACGATATGACCCTGGGCTATGAACTTCACGTGACCACGTGATTGCGGGCGCGTCCATAGGCGGTTTGAGGGCAACCCACTTTTTTCCTCACAATTCACTACGAGCCTCCACACATCCTTTCTCCAAAACCATGGTTTCAATTGTGTCCCACTCATGAAAAATTAAGACCCGAGCATGTTCTGGCCCCGCAATTCGATGGGACCGTCGATCTTACGATCTTGATGGTGATCTTGAAATGGATGGATCAAATCAGACGGTTTATTTCATGGAAACAAATCAATGGTCATATTTGATCCTTACACTCATCCTTTCATTGTTCAATCCGATGGCTAGGAATTAATCAAACATTGAGATGGACGGTTGTCAGAACTTCACCCTTTGAAACTTCAGAATTTCAACTTCTCAAACTTACACTATCCTTCCACTGTACTATGATCAAAGGTTGATAATACACCCGAAGTGATCTTTCAGATTGGACGACTCATGTTCTTGCTGACATGGTCTTCCACATGTCCTTGCTGAGGTGGTCTGTTGACGTGTGTGAGACGTGAAGGCAATGTAGTGGAATGTGGAGGCAGAGTGTGATAATTGAGTGTGATGTGTAGCGGGTAGTGGAGTGTGACGTCAGAGCATAGAGGTGGTATGTATGAGTGGTTTGGTGGTTCACTCAGAGGGAGCATCATGTGGTAAGTGGTAATGAGCAAGGGGCGTCCGAGTTAACAGAAAGGTGACATGTATGAGGGTCCTGTTGGATCATGTTGTCATTGATGCCAATGGTTTGATTGATTGATGTCAAGTTATTGATTGATGTCAAAGGATTGATGTAATATAATATGTATTGTCCTTGATGAGAATGCATAGATGAAGATGGATCAATGAGTTGTCATTGATACATGATGAAGATGGATCGATGTGGTTTCATTGGTATA
>JASDQU010305713.1:19223-36689 GCA_032191745.1 Picea mariana | reverse complement strand
ATTCACTTTGACTTATAGTGCACTCATCACTTCACTTTATTATCTACCTTCTAAAATCTTTTAAACCACTTTGACTACTTTGACCTTTTGGGGCTTCTAGGTAACTCATAAGGGTTCTCCAACTTCACATGGCCATAACTCTCTAACCGTGAGGAGTTATGTGACGTTGCACATACCACCGGAAATGGCATGACATGTACTATCCATATAGAATATTCTTACCTTCAAATATATCAAAACTCATACCATTATCCATCAAAAAAACTTAGGTCCATTACCCAAACCTTTGTGTTACCAGACTTTCTTCAAGGGTCGATATCATTTATGTTCTAAGACTTTTGCGATTATTTTTTTGTTCAGAGAGTGCTTTCGGATCCATCGCATAGGTTTTATGTTCTTCAAGGGTTGATATCAATGACAACCAACCCAAATTTTTTTCTTGATATTCCTTCTGGTGATAAGGAAAATCCTTCCAGTGAGGATGATGAAAGAGTGGAGACATTGCAAAGAAACATTGTGTCTAATACCGAAACTAGACCTTTTTATATCAATCCAAATCATTCTAGTTATACAAGGTCGAGGAAAGAATTTATCACTAAATCAATTTCCATAAGTGAATTGATTTCAAGTGAATGTTGTGAAAAAAATTGTTTGAAAAGCATGGAATACATGTATGCCTTGAATAAAAGGAAATATTTGTCAATAAATAAGAGCATGCAAAATAAATAAGAGCATGATATCCACCAATACATGGTATGATTATCGCATTGGGAATATTGTACTAAGCAGAAAGGCTTTCAAAAAAATTCACTCAAATGGTAATCTTCGTCTATCAAGAATCCATACAAGGTTGGAAAAAGATCCTTCATTTTATTCAAAGGTACATCATGGACAAGAGAGTGGGCCATTGACAAACACTACATTGTCATGGATGCATGATTTCGTTTCCAAACATGGAGAGTGTATGCCGGATAGAGACACAACACATATTCCAGATAATTTCTCAAGGAGGGAAATCTACAACTTGTACAAATGATATGTTGAAGGTGTTGAAGGAAATGGTAATTTTATTACATATGCATATTTTACAAGAATATGGAAGAAACAATTCAACAATGTCTATATTCCTAAGAAGTCAAGGGTGGAGATTTACAGTATATGTGCTACTCTTAAATCAAAAAGAGATAAATTTGAAGGGGCAGAAAGAGGTATGTATTTACTATTTTGTTTTTTTTAAATTGAATAATTATCAACTATGAAAACATATGATCAATATTTTCATTTTATGTCATGTGAAGATTCCATAGTCAAAGCACTTCAAGAACATCGAAATCAACAATCAAGTGAAAAAAAAAAGTTGTACAAACATTGGAAGAAGTGTTATGATGCTCTAAACAAATATTTAGGTATGATAATTGATGGCATGGACCAAAATAAAACACTTCTACCACATTTTTTCCGTACACCAAAAAATTTACGGGAAGACAATTTATTCAGTTTCACTTGGTTGGTTGTTGGTTTTCAATGGAAAAATATGTCCAAGGGTTTACTTCACAGCTCCAAATATTCATAATGATGCAAATATGACCATCAACATAATTCATCATGTGCTCACTCACTGGTCTAGAAATATTCCTCAAGCTCTCTATCTACAGTTGGACAACACTAGTGAAAATAAAAATTAAATTGTGTTTGGATATCTAAGCATGCTTGTTGAAATGGGAATCTTACAAAAGGTGAAAGTTGGTTTCCTTCTTGTTGGACACACTCATGATCATATTAGTCAAATGTTCAGTCGTTTTTCAGTAACATTGAAGAGGAAAAATGTTGGAATCCTACCATCATTGATTGAATGTATTAAGAAAACATACATTCCAGAGCATGTTTTTCATATATTAGAAGAAACTGTTGACATGCGAAGATTTATTCAGGGATCGCATCATGAAGAAAAATGTATTGAGCAACTTAATGACATTAGCTTCCAACATCAATTTTGTTTCAAAAAAATTGATGGGAAAACACTTATATGGGGAAAACAATATTCAACTACTACAGAATGGGGGCCTTCACCAGGTTTATCATTTTTGAGTTCATTCCAGATCGTCCAATATTCACATCAAAGTTATTATTTTTATAATCAGTTGTTGAAATCCATAATGCACAGAGGTGTAATAGAGATGTAGATTATTCTGAATGTCTGAAAGAAATAGAAAAGTCCATTAATGATACATATGAGTACTTTGATGTTGCTAATTATGTTTGGTGGGAGTCTTTTTCCAATAATCAAAGTGACATAATTTCAATCTCAACAAATGAAGATACAATGTTGAAGACTTCATTTCATTGGCCACAAAATATTCCAAATGAATCCGAAGAAACAAGCATTGTTGAAGTTCAACAAGAATCTCAAGGTGCTATTGAGTTTACACAAGCAGATGAAAGTGGAATGTATACTAGTTCGTGAAGGTCATGTGCACAACGTGAAGCCATGGAAGACCTTTATAGGGGTTCAATACAAGATATTAAGGAGGGTAGCATGATTGCAGTTTGAGCGACTAAAGATCCACATGGTTATCCATTATGGATTGGAAATGTTATAAATATTGAAAAAGAAAATGCTAATGTTATTGCAATTGAAGTGCATTGGTATGCAACAAGTGCACACCCATTCAATGGTGTGTACAAGCCAAAGATGGTGGTTGAGAAACATGTCAATATAAATAGACATGTAATGGATCAAAATATAACTCATCGTCGGACTGACCTCTTAAAATTAGATGATGTTGACATACTTATTTATGACTTCAATTTAACAAAGAGAGGAACTCTTCGCTCCAAGATAACATAGATTATCAAGAGGTTGTTGCCACAAGAAATAAATGCAATATGGGAGTCTGCTGAACCTAGTCATAGATCTAGAAGGCGTTTGACATCTGAAATGTTGGGCATGCATGTAGACTCAGATGGTGCATTCATCGACAATAGAGAAGAGTATGGATCATCTACATCTTTATCCAATCATTCATCTGAAGACAATGTAGACTCTAATGGTATTTCAGAAACCATGAGTCAATCTGAATAAGTGTATCGAACATTTTATGTATTTTTGATCCATATGATATTTGTATGGTAACTAGAAATGAGCAGTGAACTTACATATGATCTTAGATGAAGTTATGAATATTGTTTTTTATGTTTTATGAATTATATGTTTTGATTATGGATAATATAATAAAATTTCTTAAATCATATGTTTTGAATATGGACAATATAGCAATACTTTTAAGAAATAATTTATGTTTCATTCAATGTAACTTGTATTTTTTTTTTATATTAAAAGTAAAAAAATTATTAAAAAGTGATGTTGAAATTTTAAAGTATATTGTGATATTTTCATGGCATTATGTATTACCTTGTGCTTTGAGTGATAATAAGATTTAAATAGAAAACATTTAAGGGTTGATTTTATGATTTTTTTTTATAGTAATTATGAGTTCTTTTACCACTTTATAAAAATGTGTCATTTTCATACCTCAATTTTAGAATGGGTGCTATCGGTAGCAGTACTTTTCAATTTGATGGTTGATTTTGAGGATTTGGTTTTAATGGTACCAAGTGCTAAAAATACAATTTCAAATTATCTAAAATTTTAACGTTTTTTTTTTTCAAAAACATAATTTTTTTTTAAGTGTTGATTTTAAAGTTTTTCTGAGCTATTGTCTGAGTTTTGAAGGCCATGTTTGAAAAATGTTGTAATTTTGACCCCGTTTAAAAAAAATGGTGCTACCGGTAGCACCACTTTTGATTTGGGGATTGATTTTGATGTTTTTTTTATGCAAAAATATGGGTTTTTTGGACCAGAACTCTCGTTTTGAGGTCACATTAAGTCGGTAACTTTGTTTAAACTGTCATCATTGAATATACAATATCATATAATAACTTCATACACAGTTATCATTGAATATCATATAACATAATTAATAGTATGAACACCATATTGTACCAAGAGTCTCGATGGCCAACGTATATACAAGAAGTACCACATCCAATGTTATAAGTTAAAAATTAGCCTCATCACATGAGGTGACAACTAAATAAATACTTGGTGGAAAAAAAATCCTCTCCTCCTCTTGCTAATCAATCAATAACCGTTGAAGGTACGACTCTTAACACATGTTGGGATTTATAGTTTTTCTTCTTCCAACTTCCACAGTGTCTTCGCATTCCAAGTGGTATAAATATTCTCTTGCCTTCCTTAGGAAATTATAGGCATAATGTCCAACTTCCTCACACTCAAAGATTTTGCTTGATGGTTTATAGGGTTTATGAATTTTTCCAAATCCTTGTTTCACTTTCTTGTGCAATTTCCTTTGTTTGTAGATACTCTATTTGAATCTCCTTCTTCTTTATCCTTGATTTGAGCATTATGGGATTCCAACATCCATTCAATCTCTTGGATGTATTTTGAATATTCTTTAACTTGATTTTATCAAAGCCTTTATGTCTTCGCCCAATGTTTCAATGGTTAGTTGATCTCCTTGAGAGAGATGGACTTGGACAGATTTGATGTCTTCTTTGTGAACATGCCCACTAGAATTCTCCATAATTGACAATCTCCTACTTGTATTTATCACAACTTGTGTTAGAGTTTAGTGGTCAATGTATTAAGGTTATGTCACCATTATGCATCGTGTTTGTGTGGTTAGATTAATATCACATAAATAACTAAATAATATGCTAATGATTTTACACAACCATAAAATAACAGTAAATACTTTTATCTTATACCAAATTGAAACAAATCTCATAATGAAGCATTCTAGTGCCTTCTAATATGATTCATAACAATTACTACTATAATCAACATTTTTAAAGTCCGAGTAGTCAAATCATTGTGCAGAGGGGTCCCTTGACCCACAAACAATGAGGTTCCATACACCAATTTGGTGTCTGTCTTGGCTGTGACCTTAAAAAAATAGATTATTATTATTATTATTATTATGAACCACATATGTCTCTTTTCCCTTCAAAGAGGCGACATCCTAGTAACCACATTGTGTAAAAAAGATTTACATAAAAACTTTTCATAACAAGGTAAGTGCATAATGCTAAAACAATAATTAGCAAATGCAATCTCATTATACAAAGAACATTCACATTCATTTACTTGTCGTAAGGGAACAAAACATGAAACTAGTTAAAAACTATTTATGCTTTGGGTCTATTTTACTCATTACACTAATAATGGATTAAGGTCTATTTATGTGGAAAATTGTGTACCTTACATTTATTAGCTAGGCCTTTCTAGTAATTTAATTTCATGTGGTAATACATTCTCTTAGTTAAAACTTCAATGTTGAATTCATTAGCTCAATGATATCTTAGGTTCTATGATTTACGATTTATCATGACAACATTTTTTCTTATTTTTAATTCATGGTTTCTTTGTTATTGTTGATTTTTGTCCGTATAGATTTGGGTTCAAAATAGGTCAATTTCCATGTTTTTTTCCATGGAAAAAAATTGTAATTTATTTAACAAGAAAAAAATTTGCATTTCTCATATGCTCCGTAGCATGTCTTAAATCCTTTATTAGGATCCCAATATCATAGAATCTAAGTACTCCTGCTGAATATAACCCTCCCCATTAGTAGAAACTCTTGAGAACATATGCCTTGAAAATCAAGGCATTTAGCCAAAAAAAGACCTCACATACAATTAAAAAAAACACACAACAATCCCAAATATCATAAATTACATTCCAAAAAAATAGTGATATTGTTTCTTCAAGTACCAGAGTTCACTATTGAGCACCCACAATAATACACATATCAACATGTATCCATTGATATGTGTCAAACATTGTCCTAAGAACCCCAATAAAGAAGCATACCATATGCCACCATGCAACAATCAATAAAAAGATGGATGATCAAATTTAGAGAGTTGTCCACGGTCCTCATACTCACAAATGTGCCATTAACCTACAATCGAAAATAACAACCAATTTATTCATTTCCTTGTAAACATGATGAAAACATATATCAAAACCATAAGTGACAATTTGTATCTCCTCAAGGATGGGATTTGTTAATAAATTTTCTAAAGATTATAGCCCCCACATCTAGTTTATCACCACAAGAGAGTCATCAAAGAATTGAATTTTATGGACACATTTTTTGGCCACAAGCATGACGATTAACTTCAAAGTCATTAGCTCTACAAAATTGTTTGATCCTCTCCCTAGTCCATCTTTAAATTTTAATACATACGCCTCCTTTTAAGACACCACCAATGCCACTATGCGAGTCTCCTTGAGAAACACCATCCAAATAAGGTCAAGCTACCAACCTATCAACCTCTTTCATAGCAATTTGTCTTTGAGGTTTCTCATTTTTATTTGTTTAAAAATTCTAAGGATATTCAGAGCTTGCAAAGCACATTGAATAGTCGAAATGAACTTATTATCAAATAAAATGACATTCCTAGCGAGCTAGATACCATATGCAATAATAATTGGCAAAATCTTTGAAGTTTTTAACATTTGTGTTCTCACACCAATTCCTTATACAATCCTCTATTGAAGGCCCCCTCCATGCATATTTTATCCCAATAATGGACTCTACTTCTTTCCATACTTGAAGAACAAAGGGGAAAAATAAAATCAAATGCATAATAGTCTCCTTAGCTTCCTTGCAAAGTGAACACCTACTGGGACCATGTCTACTCCTCTTCTACAAATTGTCCAGGTAAGAACCTTGTTTATGAGTGCCAACCACATAAAAATCCTCAACTTGAGAGGGCATTTGAATTTCCATGTTAGGTATCTAGAGAGGTATTGGGGGAGGGGGGGGCTATGGGGAGAGGCCCATAGTGATAATAGTGGAGGCCATTCAATGTAAGGTGGACTAGGTCCCCTATAATATTAAATAAGCCCCACTATGGTAGTTAGATATAATAAATGTAAGACGACTTCTTAGAAGGTTACTCCTCTAGAATGTTCATAAGTGGGTGGTAGCACTATATAAAATGGTTCAAGCAATGTAATGAGACAAGTTGAGAAGTATTGTATTTGGAGTGTGTAGCTCAATAGGAGGATGCCCCCTCGAAAAAGTGAGTGAACAAGAGAGGATCCCTTCCACAGTAGGATCCATTGTATGGTGTTGCCTTACCTCAAGGGTTTTGTTATAATAAAGTGGTTTCTTCTATATTGTTCTTTGAATATTTGTGGTGATTATATTTGTAGATCTACTTAGGTAATTAACAATTGGTATCAGAGCACTTTCCTTGGCAGGCATTGTGGGCAAATATTTTTATTTTTTTTGCAGATTTATTTTTTCGAAGAAGAAAAAAAAGAGGGCCGCGACATTTCAGACGATTTATGTAGGTTTTGGTGTAAAATTTGCAGAAACTAGTTGTAGATCTAAGTTCCTCTCAGAAAATCACCCAAGTTAAAAAAAAAAAAATCATCTGAAACGGAGTCTGGGAAGTAAATTTATTTGCATTTTAAAATATGCAATTTTCAGGGTTTTTTCCGCGGATGGCTACGTGGTTTTTTTGATTTCTGTAGCAGCCGGGGCTGAATTTAAAAAAAAAAATGCAGATATGAGTCCCTCTCACAATTTCACGCAATTAAAAAAAAAATCGTTCGAATCAGAGCTCTGAAAGTGAAGATATCGTTGATTTAAAATCAACTATTTTTTGGGGGTTTTTCGTGATGACGGCGGGACTGCATAGTTCATGACTTTTCATAGGGTGCTTGGATTCCTACCAGATCAGTGCCATTGGAAAAATCATTTTAAGAGTTTTCGTTTGGTATATTATATGTGGTGTTTCCGATGTATATTCGCTCTCAAATCATGGCATCCATAAAGACAACAATTCAAGAGTTCAAAGTTGAAATGCAACATATTCAAGAGAAACATATTCAAGAGCTCAAAGTTGAAATGCAACATATTCAAGATGAATGTATTCAAGAGTCCAAAATTTCAAGGTATATTATGGACGAATATAATTAAGAAATATATGCTTGGTATGATTTCGAGGTTGATTGTGATGATTGGTATATGGACAGTTGTCATTTTTGGGATGATAATTATTTTCATCTTTTAGTTGATGACTCTACTCCACCTTCTATAGAGAACATCAATGTGACAAATCGAGAGCCAATGGTTATTATCAATGTCCAGCCTACATATTCTACAATGGTATTATTCCTTCTAGATTCTTCTACGACACTTTCCCACTATGTGGATGGACCTTCTTATTTGGATCCACATGACATGTGTCAGTCTTTGGAGCATCATTTTTCAATTGGTTATTGGGTTCCAATATCTTCCGCCTGGAGTTCACATGAGCACTTGGACATGGGACCCTAGTTTACAATGGCGGTTGGACTACTTCAGCATGCTGGATTTCATTTCTACATGGGACCTTGGTTCTCTAATATACTTCAGCACTATGGTCCACACTTATCCATGGGACCCTGGTATATGGTTGTACACCATCATAACAAGCGTTGAGGACAATGCTTTCATAAGGGGGATGGAATGTTAGGTAGCTAGAGAGGTAGTGGGGGGGACAAGAGGGCCCATAGTGATAATAGCGGAGTCCATTCAATGTAAGGTGGACTAGGTCCACTATAGTATTTGATAAGGTCCACTATGGTAGTTAGATATAATAAATGTAAGAGGACTTCCTAGAAGGTTCCACTTCTAGAAGGTTCCTCCTCTAGAATGTTCAAAGGTGGGTGGTAGCACTATATAAATGGGTTCAAGCAATGTAATGAGAGAAGTTGAGAAGTATTGTATTTGGAGCGTGTAGCTCAATAGGAGGATTCCCCCTCGAAGAGGCGAGTGAACATGAGAGGATCCCTTCCATAATATGATCCATTGTATGGTGTTGCCCTACCTCAAGGGTTTTCTTATAATAAAGTGGTTTTTTCTATATTGTTCTCTAAATCTTTGTGGTGATTATATTTGTATATCTACTTGGTTCTTAACATTCCATATAATCTTATACCACCACTCTAGATTCACCAAAGCATCATCCTCACATAGGATCTTATAAGCCAACTTAGGGGTACAACGTCCACTAGCTAAGTTCTTCAACCACATCAATTCATCCTCATAATCCTTTATATGTACATGACTAGATCGTAAAGAAGAAATGTACCCTTCCAAAGCTACAAACATCCTCATCATACAAACCAATTTCTTTTGTTGACTTCCACTCTTGCCTCAAAATCGAAGTGGGATTAGGGTCTGCCACTTAGGTGAGAGTGAAGTATCATTTTTGACGCAAAAAATCACCAAATTTCCAGAGAATCTATAATTTTCATCACAACCTATCCGAGGATCCTCTCCAATCTAACTATGTCCCCCCTCCCCCCTTCCATACTATCCACCTACAAATAACATGAAATGCCAATGCTACTAGTTTCCATATGATGAAAGCACTATGATGAGACTTTACAGGTTTCCTAATATGATATTCAACATTACCAAGCTCTACATATTTTTTAATTATAACTTGACCCCAAAGACTCTTACCTATAATAAATCTCCATCCACATTTGTAGCAAGAGCTTTTGAAATTGATGAATATTTTTGAGTCCCCATCCATCAAATTCCTCGAAGATTGCAATTTTCTTCCATTTAACCTATGCTTTTCCTTATCCTCTTCTTAGAGAAATCTGAAGTTGATCCTCCTCATCTTCTCTGCAAGAACACCTTCCGAGATGAATCCTAGATACATCCAATAAACCAACATGTCTTCTAAGACTGAATTGGCTAGCACAAGCCTTACCCCCCTTGACAACCATTTATTGCACCATACATAAAGCGTTTTTTCTACCTCATTCACGAGCCAATCTTAGTCTCTTTTAACATAGTCATTAGGTTTTATATAAAAAACAAGATACTTTAAGCCATTATATAGTAAAATATGATGTAAAGGGAATAACTGAGAAATAAACCTTACATTATCATTGTCAATCCTTGAAAAAGACACTGTTAGCTTACCCACACTGATCTTCATTCCTACATCAATCTTCATTCCTATTACAATACAATATAAATATATTCTCTCATTTGATTTTAGAGAACCCCTTTTAGAACCATCACATAAAAGTAGAATATCATCCACAAATAGTAGATGAGATAGATATAATAATCCTCCTATTTGGATACCCTTGAATGAACTTATCTTTGCCTTCGATAAACCCCTTCCCAAACCTTTAACCACAATGAGGAAAATCAAATCAATTTCCATATATGAATATGTTTTAATTTTTCGACAATTTTTTTCTTAAAATTTGATAGACCAAAATTAATCTTAAGGAACACTAACAACCATCATCATAATCATCAACAATTACTACTATGATTCACAACAATTACTAATATGAAAACAATCTTAATAAACATTTTTAAAGTGTAAAAAATCAAATGAAAGTTTTATGCATCGACATTTATAAAGTGTAAGAATCAAATCAAAGCTTTATGCATCCCATATACCTTTACCCCTTTTTAAAGAGACAACGTTTTGATAACTACATTGTATAAAAAAGTTACATAAAGACTTTTCATAACAAGGTAAATGCCAAAATGTTAAAATAATGGTTAACAAATACATTTTCATCCTACAAAGAACATTCGCATGCATTTATTTATAAGGGAATAAAACATGAACATTCGCATGCATTTACTTATAAGGGAATAAAACATGAGACTAATTAAAAACTATTTATGCTTTCGGTCTATTTTACTCATTGTGCTAATAATGGATTAGGTCTATCCTCGGAAAATTGTGACCTTACATTTATTGGCTATGACTTGTTAGTAGTTTAATTTCACATGGTCATATATTCTTTGAGTTAAACTTTTAAGGGTGAATTTTTAAACTTTGCACTAACATATTAAGTTGTAGGATTCATTATATATATTTGATGGGTGGAATTAACAATTAGTTGGGCACATACTTGTGTAATATGGGGTCGTATTATCTGACTGCTATTACTATAATTTCCAGGTGTGTTTACAATGCTTCATACACGACACACAAGGTAAGTCGGGGTTTTGAACCAATGACTTCATATAACATAGTGCCTTAATAGTACACTCCATCACCAATTGCCCTACACCCGAGGCATTCATTATAATAGTATTAAAATGAATTTAATATCATGTTTTTATTGATATTGTTATTTTTTTGTCATTATAGATTTGGATTCAAGATAGGTTAATTTTCATTTATATGGATATGTTTTATTTTTTTGGATGGTTTAGATTTCAAGATATATTGTCTTTTTTATTCTATTATCAATTTGATTTTTAGAATTTAGTTAATCCACATTTATTCTCATAAATTTACCTCAAGATTCAACTAGGGTTTAGTTCACATCCCAGGCCACAACTAGGGTTTAGTTCATTACCAATGTCGCAAGTGTCGCATTTTGGCCGTAAGTGTCGCAAAATCATACTGTCATCTTGCCTATGTCGTGTCTCAGACGACATTATCAAGAACACTCAAAAGACACCTCAAAAGACTGGTTTTGAAGAGGAGAAGTCATTTGACAGAGAGTAGAAGTCTTTTGCCATAGAAACAACCACTATAAAATCAATTTTGGAAGGCAACACTCTCCTATACACTTTAAGGGAGTGCCAATGCTCTGTGACCTCTTTTGGGGGAGCGTTCCAACACTCTATGCCCCGTTCTGAGGGAGTGTTGGCCTTCTTTGAGCAAATTTTTGGATTGTTGAGAGAAATCAGGGAAGAATCCCTTCATATCTGGAGTTGGTTGGATTCGGATCAGAGGTCAAGGCTCGATCTTAGGGAAGATCCACAACTAAAGGAGAAGAATCCTCAACTTATCCCAAGAATATCTTAAGTGGTTAGACCTGTCCAAGCCTATATAAGGAGGCCTCTTCATGGTGAAAGAGGAGACATTGTGAATAATCAAACTTATGATCTCATAAGGGAGATATCATTAAAGCATCAACATTCTGTGTGTGGATTATTTAAGCAAGGGTCTGGAAAAATAGATCTTGGTGAAGCTGTTGCACCTACATCCATGGCTGTAAGCATTTCACTTTGTTTTCATTAATACAAATCTATGCTTGTCCTGTTTCCTTTAAAGTTTGTGTACGTATCATGAACTTGTTTCTTTCATAGATCCATTATGAAGCTAATCATGGCAGAGTAGGAAGTTTCGTTGTTATTCCTCATTGTATTGCAGGACCTTCTGAAGAACTTGGAGATCAAGATCACCCTGGATCGAGCAAGGACAAACGTCGGTAAAAATGTATTTACCCTTCTAACTTCTTCTTTGTTGATAGTTTATCTTCATGAAAAGGAAAGTCAGTGTCCACAATAGCACTTTTCTGTCTTGGTCATAGGGGTCTAGTATCTAAGAGGAAATCCACTTGTTCGCAAGGGGATTATCCTGTAACAGAAATTTGCAACTCCACTGGGGAGGGACTTTGATTTTTGATTTCTTTCCTAGGTCTTGTTTTGGCCTTTGCTCATTCTTTGACCTTCTCCATACCATGTCTCTGATTCTTAGATCTGTTGATTGGACCTCTATTTCATCCTATCCACTTTGATTGTCTGAGTTTGCTTGAGTTTTTTTATTTTCTGGGCATTTTTCTGAACTTTAAGAGGCTAGCGCTTTCCTGCCCTTGCTACCAGAGCCCTGATGCTCCATGTTGGTCTTACACAAGGCGTTGCAACACTTTGGTTCCCTTGACACCAGAGCGCTGGCCCTTTTCTGTTAAGAATCTTCCAGGGGTTCAATCTTTGAGTTCATTTTCTTGCTATTGGCACTTAGAGTCCTTACAACCTTAGTACATCTTTGTCTTGGCTTTCAACACTTTGCTTTTTGAGAATTGATCACTTTTTGTTTGGAATTTTGATATTTTTTCCTTACCTTGAAGTCACTCTTTGTCTTTGACGATTTAGAGTCAACTTACTGTTTTCCTCTCATTTATCTGACTGAGTGAAAGCTTTTGTAAGGTAATTCAAAGGTCTATGCACCATTCCATTTGATCTTTGAGGTCATCTTGTCCAAGCCTTTTCCCTTCTTTTTGAGCTTTTGGTTTTCTTTTTGCAAGTTTCATTATCTTTGTCTTTCTTGTTTAATCACGACGAGAGTGTGTTTTTGTTTGTGTGAAGTTTGCTTCTGATTGTCTAAATCTCATTGATCTTAAAGTGTGAATGACATAGGGAGCTTTACATCAGATTGATTATCATTCACACATAAAGAAAAAGGATACATTTTTTATGATTATTTTTGGATATTAAAACAAAATTCTATGAAATTTTTAGCATTATACCAGATTTGCTTGAGAAACAGTTGATTGAGGATACTGCATCTTAGTGTTTGACAGTGAAAAGAACATTTTTCTCCTTCCCTTAAATAGGGATTCATTGAAAGGAAAGACTGCTTATCATTTCTTATGCATTTTTTGGGAATTAATTCATAATACCATCAGTTTCATTTTCATACACCCTTGAGTAAAGAACAACTGCAAAATTAACGCTAATTAAAATTTATCTAGAACATTTTGTTTTTAGAATCTTCCACCAACATTAGACTAGGATTAGCACTTTGGATTAGGATATGAGTACAACTCTCCAAAGTATTCAAAACAAACATTAGCATCTTGCGATAGGGATAGAAAATCCAATTGTCGTATAGGCTTTTTGGGATCCCCCTCACACACAGGGGTTACACATGAGGTCGCATTTGGGAGAGTTACATATATTATCCCTCCGTGGTTCAACCCTTTGTAGTGGTCAGATTGTATATTGAGGTTTCTTCTTGAGGTTCAACTAATTTCATTTGGTCTTGGTGCTTCGTGAACTTCGAATCGGTCTGGGGCCCTCTGGAGTTCTACCTGTCCACTTGTCCTCAGTTCTCTCGAAGGATTTTAGACTTGTTATCCTGCACATACGTTCAGACTGGACTGTCGAATGTACCCGCCCAGGGGATGACTGCAAGTTGGTGTCCTTAGTAGCCATAATCTTTAGGTACTTACACAAGGTGACGATGAAGGGAAGTCTCACTGTACCTGGAAACGACGTTGGTCAAACTCACTCGGGCTCCTTGGAGGGTAAATCCACAATTACTGCGTGGAATCTTGCACCAAGGCGCAAGTCCGTTAAGCAGGTCGCCATCGTAACTGTTCCACCATATCCTAGCCCCTTCTTGACTTGATCACGCGACGTTGGATTTCATCACCAATTAGTACGGTCATCGGAAGAAGGTTTTGTTTGCTTGGTTTGATTTCTAGATTTGATTAGTGTATGTTGTTTCTTTTTCATTAGTTGACCATAGATTTTTTCCGTCGACTTTTTTCCACCAACATCGACCCTCCACACCGTTCGTGTAGGGTATAGGGACTTCCCCCAAAAAATATGGAAGATTATACCCCTTTACCCCTTCATTCTATGGAGGGCTCTCCTCAACAGAGCGAGGTCCACGACATTATAACCTCACATGAGGAAGTTTCCACCTCTTTGGAAAATTTTCGAATTGTTATGGATCCTTTAGAGGCTTTCTGCATTCCTACGGGATATGAAAGGCATTTTCTCTAGCTGAATTCAGTCGGAGAACTTGTTGTCATTGATCCTTCTGAAATTTCAACCGGGCCTCATTCAAGCTCTCAAATCGGAGACCCCCTTTGGACTGCTGACATAGTTCTAAGCTCACCTCTCACGGTGCAAGACCTTTACTTATTAGGAATAGGNACCGTACCTTTATATCATTTTACTGGTACAATCGTTAGTTCAATCACACCGTCCGTTGGTATGAACATGCAGTCTGTTGGTCCAAGTTCCACTATTTCTCTCCAAATGGCCCATTCTACGATGGTCCCTCACATTGCGACTATTCCCACCGGTAATGTGGTGGTTAGCCAAGCTCTCATTGGTACACCACTTTCATCTAGTCCTTCGTCATCACTTCCCCTTGGGTACAAAGCATTGGATTCTTCCATTGCCAACACTACCCAGGTTATATCTGGAAGTTCTATACCTATACAACAACCTGGAGGAACTGGTCTTGGTGGCTTTAATCCATTAAGTGGCACTGGTCAGTCATTTACGTCTGGTTTCCAAACTCCAGGGCCTCAACCTCATGTTGGGGGGAAACCTCCTCTCGGAGGGAAACCTCCGTTTGGAGGGCAACCTACTTTCGGAGGGCAACCTCCTTTCGGAGGGAAACCTCATGTTGGGGGGCAACCTCATACTGGAGCCCATCATCAACCTTATGGATAGAATGCGTCTACAACGCCCAATCCGTGGAACACCCCTTTCTCAAGAAACCCACAGTTCTTTGGGGGGCATAATCCTCAAGGTCTACAACAACCTCATATTTCTCAAGGGACTAATCTATATCCTCCTTATGGATACAATGTTTACCCCCCCTATGGGCAAACACCAAATCCAAATTATAATCCTCAAAACCCATCAGGTTATCCTCCGCTCGCACATGTTTCTCAACCCTCCTCAAATCCTATTTACTCTGGTCAGCAACAAGGGTATGCAAGAGGACCTACTGGTTACAATTATCCACCTAACCCAGTTTACAGTCCTACTGGTGTCCTTATGCCACACCAGTATCACCCTCAGTTTAACTGACAACTATTGTTCCTTGCTACTCTGGATCTCCCAGACTTGTCTCAGTTGACCAATGATCCTATACGTCATTATCCTTTCTGGCCAGTGATTCTGGCTAAACTACCTTATGATATTCCAAAAATTGACGATAAACCTGGAGAAGACCCAAATAACCATGTGATGACTTTCCATTTGTGGTGTTCATCAAACTCCTTAATGGACGATTCTATACGTTTGCATCTTTTCCAGCGAACACTTACAGGTTCAACAACCAAGTGGTATATTGAACTGCCACGTGGTTCTTTTCAAGACTTCAACTCCCTTTCCATGTCCTTTCTCACACACTTTCAACTACCCATTCGATATGAGACAGGTACCGAACTCTTGACCTCCCTTCGTCAGACCAACTCCGTGCACATCTCGGATCATATTCATGAGTGGAGGCGATGACGAAGGTTGATCAAAGCAATCATTCCTGACTAATTATTGGCGGAATGGTTTACTAAATCACTCTTACCCCCGATTTCTCGTGATGTCACCATCGGTGGTGTAGTCACCGAGGAAGAGGCCATTGCTCGAGCTTAATACTTAGATTTGGTTTATTCCCAATCTGGTACTTTGTATGAATTAATCCCAAATGCGACCCGTGCAAACATCGATCTATCCAAACCTTCATCCTCATTGCATGTAGATGACGTTATTGGCTCTATCAAAACCCAATCTTCGTCCCAGTCGAATGGAACAACTAACCGATCTGTTCTGGCACCCGCTCCCAGTTCGACCACACTCTCCTCCACCTCCCCCCAAACTCAAATCTCTGAGGTGAATGCAGTTCAATCTGCCCCTTCACAACAATCCGGAGGTAAGAAAAAGAAAAAGAACAAAACCAAAAAGAATAATAACAATGAACAACCTAAACCTCAAAACCCACCACCTGCTACCGAAAAGCAACCACAACGAAAACCGAAATTCCCATGTTTTATTTGTGGTGACGATCACTACACTCGAGACTGTCCACATCGCGACAAAGTGGCCAAACTTTTCAAGGGGAATTCCCAACCCACCGTGCTTACTCATCTTTTTCCTCAGCAATAATCTATGGTTGCTCAAACCCCCTCTCCAGGGGGCAGTTCCAAAGAGCACTATCCGTTAATATACCTTTAATCCTAGTTTGCGTGCTGCCCAAAACTACAACATTGTTGAAGATTTGGCTCAAGCACCATGTGCTATGTCTGCGTGAGAAGTTCTACAACACTGCCCCAATCAATGTAGAATTCTCTTGGTCACTATTGGCACTTTTGATCCTGAGTCATCCAACAATATCATGTTTAACCTGGATAATTTTACATCTCGACTCTCTCACCAACTTGCTTTCCAAGTTGATGTTGTTGTTCACAATCAACAAATTCACCGAACTATTTTGGATGAGGGAGCCTCTACTTGTGTCATCTCTTTAGCATGCTAGAAAAGATTGAAATCACCCGCACTTAAAAAATCACCAACGATGTTGCGTGCATTTGATGGGCGAGGTTTTCATCCTCACGAACTATTACAGTCCTTAGCCATTCAGTTAAGTGACAAAACTGTTACTGTTGATGTTGAGGTGGTCGGTGATCCTCTCGATTACAATCTGTTACTTGGAAGAAGTTGGTTTTATGCCATGACTGTTGTAGCTTCTTCATTGTTTCGATGTGTGCAATTTCCTCATCAAGGTAAAATTGTCACCATCGATCAGTTAGATTACTGTACACCTGACACTCACACTCCTGCTACCAACAATATTCCCTTTTTGGGAGATCACAATATCACGTATGAAAGCGTTGGTGTTGGCTTGTTGAAAGACTCT
>JASDQU010305712.1:106335-129901 GCA_032191745.1 Picea mariana | reverse complement strand
ATAATTTATCTTTCTTCGATATGACTTGTTCACATGACTGAACAATGAGATGCAGGTTGTTTACTTTTTCTTTCCAACATGCATTCAATTGGCCGATCCGGTTTTTGGATGGAAGATCTTCTTCTCTTCTTTTTGTTTATGTCATATTGTTGACAATCTTGCCAAAAGGGATGACTGTTTTTAATAAGAAATTTTCTTCGTCTTTAGCGGGGCTACTCGCTGCCTTATGTTTGTTCATTGCCTATGTTTACCACCAATAGCAGCAGAAAAAGCAGATGCAAACTTAGCCCTTGCATCTCTTACATCTATGAAACAGAACCAGGGATACCTATTTTTCACATCTAGGCAACATAGAAGAAACCATTTGAATAAGCCACCATGATTAGAAGAAGCGAACAGGGGCCCATGCCCATGTATCGCAGCTACATCATCCATTAATTCGGCTTGCAAAAGATCAAGCAAGCTATGTGCCTTGGTTCCAAGGAAAGCGATGGTTTGTGATCTTTTCCAGGCATCGATAACCGGTTCCATTCTTTTTGTGATATTGTTTTCCACATATCCTTTACAGGATGTGAGCAGGGTGGAGGGTGCTTTTACATTGGGTGCAGGGGTGTCAAGCATGGCTATTGCCAAAGGATCGACAAGCAATGGCATAGGAAAGAAAGCGTCTTCCAATTCCTTGACTCGGTCCTTCAGTCTGGCATTGTGGGTCTCCATGCATTCAATGGAGTCATGAAGTGCTTCTTCGATCGCGGTGTGAAGTTGACAGATTTGGGACGGCTGCATGTTGGCAACGTCAACCTCTGAACAAGATTTGTCTTTGATATTTTTAACATTTTTTTTCTGAAATATCAATTTTTTGTTCCGACTATAAAAAACAGCGCTCTGGAACACGAAGGATTCATCTTCGTCAAAATTTTGGGCAACGGATATGTCCATTGGATGGCTATGGTGGATGGCGTCCTCCGGCTGATCAAAGAAGGGGAACATGGCATCCAGATCAGTGTCAATTTCCATGTTCTCAGTTTGAATTTCTGGGTCTTCTGCCTGCCCCACATTTTTTTTTCTCTTCTTCTCCACTAGAAGCTTGTGAGAACTTTCAATTTTAGAGTGAGGAGGGTCGTTATCTCCTCCTCTGTTTGAAGAATTCTGGGTTTCTTTGTTGTTGTGATGGGTCGTTCGAGCGATGCTCCGAGATGTCGTACTTTTTGGAGTGGTATTTGCAGATTGAACACTCTTGTCACTGGGCTATTTCCCCTGTTGCGTGTACAATTTGGTGTTGTGTTTCACTATCTCTACGTCGTCGGCATCAAAGGCAGGCCCGTTACTATCTTTGTTTTTGGGCAGGTGTTTATTTACAAAACAATTGTCGAGGCCAAGTGAATGTAAATGTTGTCTAAAAATATCATAGGGGTCGAATCCTTTTATGTGTTCAACATATCTAAGGTTGGAGATACTAAAATGTGTTGCGAAGTCATCAAATTTGTTGACGTTTTTCAACACGAACTCCCCTGTTTTCCAAGGCATAGGAATGAACTGTTTTTTTTTTCTTCCTTTGGAACAAATGGAACCAGTAGCTGTATTGACGTGCTACTTCTGCAATAAAAATTATGTCCGTAATGTGACATGGAAGGAGAGCAGGTTGTTCCATGGAGCCAAAAATTCTTATGACAGTGTAATTATCCAAATGTTGGACTGTTCCCTTTTTGTCCAAAAAATTAGTTGCATGTTTAGATAAGAAGGGAGCATTTTCTCCTAACAAGAAAAGTTTGAAAACAGACAAGAAGCCATTAAAAACCTCATAAAAATAGTGGGAAGCCTTGTGCTTCCACAAGGCCTGGTACCAAAACATTACTGGGTGGAAATCGTAGTTGACATTCTTGGACAGAGACAGTTGCGGAAATCGACAGGAATGTGCTATTGCAAAAACTAAATAGGATGACATATAAAATTTCTTTCCCCTTTTGTAGCTTGACAATTGGGAAGAGATTTCAAAAGAAATTATCCTTCCCCAATCAAAAATGGCTTGTTCGTTGACTGTGAAATACAAAATGTAAAGAGCCATACGGGAAACAGTAGTTGTGGATTCTTTTCCTATTATTCTTGTAAACAACAAGGCAATTTTGTGAAAAGGATTTTTAAATGAACTAACTTGCATGCTTGTAATATCTTGAGGAACTAGATCCGGGTTTTCCAAAAAAGGGGCAAGAGGTCCAATTCGTTATTATGCTTTGCTAGGAAATGTTTGCAATATTCTCCTTTGAACGTCAATGTTGGCTCGGGCAATTTCAGCATCTGCTGGAAGAGTTGAGGTGAAAAAGAAACAAAAGAGCGGTCGTGCAATGGAATAATTCTTTTATGTGCAATAAATTTATCGGCGCACCAAGAGACCAGGTCCTTACAGTCAAAAACCTCAGGGACACAACCTGCATGAGGAATCTCGGAGGTCCAAATTACTTGGTTCTCTGCGGAAGAGGTTGAGTAATAAGAAAATGGCCTGGACCAATGGAAGTTCTGGTCGTGACGACCGAAGATGTTCACTGTATCTCCACAGAACTGGTGCAGACCTGATGCTATAGGTTTATGATAAAGTTTCTTTGTTGTAGATGACGGTTTAAATGAACAGTCATAGCGAATAATGCAACTTTTTGCCAAATCTTAGTTAAATGCTCCTCGAGCCTTTCGCTGATTAATGACAATCGATATTGGTGGTGCATGATGAACTGTTAGGAGTAAAGTTTATTTATTGCATATTTAGAAATGCGAAGGTGGCAGGTACGATGAAGAGAAATTAAGGAATGGAGGTTTCTTGAACGTGCGAAGGCCACACGGTGTGAAAGAGATTTCATGATTTTGAAATGAACACTCGGAAGGGACAATATAATCTCCCCAGAAATTTTGGTTTAATGCGCATGAATACGAGATTTCCTCGGCCCTTTCGCCCATCAATGACAATATATATGGTTTCTGCATGATGGCCTGTTAGAATTAAATGTCAGTAATTCCATATTTAGAAACAAGATATGTCTATATATATAAAAGTTTATAATTTCTTTTATTGTAGAGAAGTGCGAAGGTGACGGAGACGACGAAGAGAAAGGAAAGAATGGCAAGTTCTGAAAAGCGGTTGGACGTGATTCAAAAAAGGGTTACGAGGATAGTCAGGAAGAGATCGTGAAGGGGGAGTTCAGTGACCGATTTGTATATTTGTGGAATTTCAGCAAAATGGCTACGTATGGAATAGGGAAATTGCTAATTGCATGCGTAGCAATAAGATCTTATATATAATTGCCAACTGCTAATTCCAAAAAGACGTCGGCACAGGAAACAATGACTATGAACTGAATATTTCTTCAACCCGACAAAGGGACGATTCCCTGGCGAAGTATGGAAAGTAGACAGATGGGATTCAAAACGGGTTGACATTAGTTCCAATAAATATGCGAAGAAGCGGTGGTTAAATTGTATTTCTCGAAAGTTTTCAGTGCAAAAAATGTGCATCATGGAAAAGGGCATGATAGGTGGACTGTGATACGGAAAAGGGTAAAATTTCATGTTTCAAAATTTTTGAATGCAAAATGTGTAAAACGGAAGAGATCATGAAAAGGGCATGATAGGTCGATCGTAATACGGAAGAGGGCATGATCTAACAATGGTTGCAAATTTGTATATCAGTCAATTTGTATATAGCAGAGCTACGAATGTTGTTTGGAGGTCCTGGAAAAGTAGAGGTGCGATGTTGATGCAGCCAACGGCGTCCTCCTGTCAATTTCTATATGGCGGAACTCTGGGTGGCAATTGTGGGACAGGGAACAATAGAGGGTCAATTTAAAGAAAGGGGAAGTGGTGGTTGGAAACGCATGAATTGGGAAAATAGAAAGGCAGAAGACATTTTTCGTAAGTGCGAATTGGTTTCAAAGAAGCCCCATTGTTGCAAAATCTTGATCTACTAGTTATTAGGAAATGCGTTGTTGAAGATTACATTTTATTGCAATGTGCATGTGCAGTTATGTTCTTGATACATTATTCCATGACTATAACATACCAACTGAAGTAGTGAACTTTGTTTTGTACTAATTAGCATTAAAACTTAATAATTGCATCTCTAGAAACAAGAAGAACGATTTTGCTGGAACATTTTACATTGGTATTAGTAAACAGAAGATCGAAGAAGAACGAGAGCACCGAAGTATGCCAATTAGAACATGCGTGAAACCTAGAAAAGTGGCAGAGACGAAGATTCCATGGCCAAAATTTCGTAATAGAAAATCCATTTAAAAAAATAAGAAAAGTATTGAGTATTGTACATCTATGCTTAGAAATTGGATCAAATTCTTCGGTTGTAAACATTGAAGGTATCTGCGACAAACACATGCACGGGCTCCGCAGTATGCAAGATCCTTGGAGTTTTCTCCTCGATTAATCATCCTCTGCTGAAATTGATATTTTTCAGAAGCTTTGCCCGAGGAAGAAGACGAAAATGGTTGCAGGGCAAGTGGAATAGCCCTTAGTTGAAACCGACTCTTCATAGTCGAAAAAAATTTAGTAGTACATCTTGCACTTGCAATTACAGAGGCCCAAATTAGTCCATTCTGGGCAAAAGGAGATGACTAGTAGGAAAATGTGTTGCAGCAACAAAGGTTTTGCACCTGATACTCGAAAATTTTAAACAATATTTTTTTGGCTTAAAATATATCTCTGGAAGCATCAACATATGATTTCTTTACAGTCAAAGTCTTCTGCCCAGAACGGACTAATTTGGAACTCTGGAATTCCTACTTTGGCAATGCAAAGTGGTTGTTGCGTTCATTGTCCTTTTTTTTTTTTCTGAAACTCCTTTTGGTGTTGTCATGACTGTGATCACCGAATCGGGAAGGTCCGTTCATTGTGGTTCATTTCAATTTGGGCCCAGGAGTGGGAATATTTTATGCATTGCCATCATCCATTGTCGTATCATCGTCCATCAGATCATCTTCTTCTGGCTTGGAATTCATGGCATAAAGTTCTGCGACAGGCATAACTTCAAGTGGACAGGTTCTCTGAGTAGCCAAGGTTGGCATCAAATTTTTTGGCTTGAAATATATCTCTCGGTGTACCAAGGGACCATCTCATTTTTTGCTTGTGGCCGGAGAGAGATGAATAGTAAGAATATGCTCTGGAATAATGGAACCTGTGGCCATTATGCCCCAATGTGTTGATTGTGTGTGGAGAGAACTACCGGCATAAGTTATTAAGAATTTTTGTTTGCTCGAGACAATGTTTCAAATGAAAATCGGGGAGGGATAATATAAGCCTCCGCAAAGTCTGGTTTAATGTGTATCAATGGAATATCTCCTCGAGCCTTTCGTTGATCAATGACAATTTCCAGGGTTCATCCGGAATGAGTTGTGACCATCACAGCTCACTAATTGCACAATTAGAAAAAAGTGTGAAGGTGGCGGTGACGACGAAAAGACATTAAGAATAAGAAATTTCTTAAAAGCACCAACCCATCGACGGACAAAAAAAAAAAGATTGCGTTGCCTTTGAAATGAATACTTGGAAAGGATAACATGCTTATGCGCAAATCTTAGTTTAATTCGTACTAATGACAAATCTTCTCCGAAATTCCGGACATTAATGACAATTGTAACGGTTGCTGTAGGATGGCTACTAGCATTAAAGCTTAATTATTGCATATGGAAAGCGGTCAAGTGGGTTACAAACAAAAAATGGAAGAAGATATACCCAGGAGATGAGAAGGCCCGATGGTTCTCTACCTAGTGGACGGGTTCTCGGCCTGGCGGGCTAAAAATTGATCCTCTATTGTTCTGTGTCCTACAAATAGCACTTACACTTCCGCGAGATACAAAATGATAGGCGGAGTTGCGGGTTGGTTGGTTAAACATGTAATTTTATAAAGTATGAACATCAGATTGTATAGAACATATCTGAATCTGTGATTCCATACTTGGGCACTTTTTGTTTCGCGCGTTCGCGGCCTGATGGGCTGGAAATTGAGTATCTATTGTTCTGTGCCCTACAAATAGCACCCACAGTTCCGCGATATACAAATTGACAGCAGGAGTTGCGGAGATGAGTTTCTATATAAATTATGGACATGAGATTTTATACAGCATATGCAGATCGCTTATTCCATAGTTAGGCACTTTTTTTATCACGGGTTTGCGGCCTGGCAGGTTGAAAAAATATTGAATATTGTTCTATGTCCTACAAATAGCACGCAAATTTTCGTGATATACAAATTGACAGCAAGACCTATGGGTTACTTGGCTGAACATTGCATTTGTACTGTTCTAGAACATATGTGGATTCTTCGTTCCCTGTACTACAAATAGCAACCACATTTTTGCGATATACAAATTGACAGGAGGACCTACGAGTTGCTTGGTTGAACATTGTATTTGTATTGTTCTAGAACATATGCAGATTCCTCATTCCATACTTGGGCACTTTTTGGATCGCGGGTTCGCGGCTTAGCGGGATGAAAATTAAGTATATATTGTTCTATGTCCTACAAATAGCACCTACACTTCCGCGATATACAAATTTACAAGCGGGCTTCTGGACATAGTCTCTATATAAAGTATGGAATGAGATTTTATACAGCATATGCGGATTCCTCATTCCATACTTACGCAGTTTTTGGATCCTGGATTCGCAGCCTGGCAGGTCGAAAATAGAGTCCCTATTGTTCTATCTCCTACAAATAGCACCCAAGTTTCTGCGATATACAAATTGACGGCGAGAGTTGCGAAGATGAGTCTCTATATAAAGTATCGACATGAGATTTTATAGAGCATATGCGGATCCCTGTTTCCATATTTAGGCATCTTTTTTATTGCGGGTTTGCAGTATGGTGGGTCGAAAAAAGAGTCTCTATTGTTCCCTGTCCTACAAATAGCACTGAGATTTAAGTGACATACAAATTGACACGAGTCACCACGAGTTTCTTGGCTTAACATTGCATTTGTTTTGTTCTAGAACATATGCACATCCCTCATTCCATACTTGGGCACATTTTTGGATCGTGGGTTCGTGGGTGGGCGAGCGGGCTGAAAATTAAGTATCTATTGTTTTGTATCCTACAAATAGCACCCACACTTTCGTGATATACAAATTGACACGCAGACCTGTGGACATAATCTGTATATAAAATATGGAATGAGATTTTACACAGCATATGCGGATCACTAATTGCATACTTAGGCAGTTTTTGGAGCACGCGTTGGCGGGCAGGTGAGCTGGCTGAAAATTAAGTATCTACAGTTTTGTATCCTACAAATAGCACCCACACTTCTGCGATATACAAATTGACACGCGGACTTGTGGACATAATCTGTATATAAAATATGGAATAAGATTTTACACAGCATATGCGGATCACTAATTGCATACTTAGGCAGTTTTTGGAGCACGCGTTGGTGGCCTAGTGCACCGAAAACAGTCTATTGTTTCGTCTCCTACAAATAACATCCAGACTTCAGCAATATACAAATTGACAGGTGGACTCGGGTTGCTTCGCTGAACATTGGACTTTTATTGTCCCATTGCGATCCCGTATCAATTTCATAGTTAGCGAATTTTTTTTATCGGGGGCTCTGGAGCTGTCCTCGACATATAAATTGACACAAGTTGCTACAGATTGCTTGGATTAACATTGCATTTGTATTGTTCTAGAAGATATGTAGATCCCTCATTCCATACTTGGGCACTTTTTGGATCGTCGGTTCGCAACCTGGCAGGCTGAAAATTAAGTATCTATTGTTTTGTATCCTACAAATAGCATCCACACTTCCATGATATACAGATTGACACGCGGACTTGGGGACAAAGTATGTATATAAAGTATGGAATGAGATTTTATACAACATATGTGAATCACTAATTGCATACTAATTGACAGGTGAACTCAGGTTGCTTCGCCGAACATTAGACTTTTATTGTGTCGTTGCGATCCCGTATCAATTTCATAGTTAGCGAATTTTTTTTATCCCGGGCTCTGAGGCTGGCGGGATGGTAATTGGGCCTCTATTGTTCCACGTTGTACAAATACATTTTTCTACAACATATGCGGACCTACGGGTTGCTTGGCTGAACTTTGCATTTGTATTGCTGTAGAATATATGCGGAGTCCTCATTCCATACTTGGGCACTTTTTGGATTTCGGGTTGGCGGCCTGGTAGGCTGAAAATTAAGTATTTATTGTTTCATGTTCTACATATAGCACCTACACTTTCGCGATATACAAATTTACACGTCGGCTTGTGGACATAGCCTCTATATAAAGTATGGAATGAGATTTTATACAGCATATGCAAATTCCTCATTCCATACTTAGGCAGTTTTTGGATCGTGGGTTCACGACCTAGCTGGCCGAAAATAGTGTCTATTGTTCTGTCTCCTACAAATAGCACCAAGATTTCCATGACATACAAATTGACAGGAGGAGTTGCGGGCTACTTGGATGAACAGTGCATTTGTATTGTTCTAGAACATATGTGGATCCCTCATTCCATAGATGGGCATTTTTTTGGATCGCGGGTTCGTGGCCAGGCGGGCTGAAAATTAAGTATGTGGAACCCTCATTGCATACTCACAAGTGGACTCGGGTTGCTTCGTTGAACATTGGACTTTTATTGCCCCTTAGAGATTCTGTATCAATTTCATAATTATCAATTTTTTTCTATCGGGGGCTCTAGGGTTGGCGGGTTGGAAATTGGGCCTCTATTGTTCCCCGCTGTACAAACACATTGTTCTAGAACATATGCGGATCCCTCATTCCATACATGAGCACTTTTTGGATCGCAGATTCGTGACTTGGCGGGCTTAAAATTAAGTATCTATTGTTTTGTGTTCTACAAATAGCATCTTCACTTCCGCAATATACAAATTGACAAGCGCACTTGTGGACATAGTCTGTATATTAACTATGGAATGAGATTTTATACAGCATATGCGGATTCCTCATTCCATACTTGGGCAGTTTTTAGATCGCGTCTTGGCGGGTTGAAAATAGAGTCTCTATTGTTCCCTCTCCTACATATACCACCCAGGCTTCTGCGATATACAAATTGCCAGGAGGACTCGGGCTAGTTGCCTGAACATTGCACTTTTAGGCAGTTTTTGGATGGCAGGTTCACGGTCGGGCGGGATGAAAATAGAGTCTCCATTGTTCCTTCTGCTACAAATAGCATCTAGACTTTCGCCATATACAAATTGACAAGAGGACTCGGGTTGGTTCATTGAACATTGCACTTTTATTGTCCTGTAACAATTCTGTATGTATTTGATATTTAACGATTTTTTTTATCAGGGGTTGTGGGGCTGGAGGGATGAAAAATGGGCCTCTTTAGTTCGAGCTCGCGGGCTGAAAATTGGGACTTTATTGTTCTGTGTTGTACAAAAGCTACCCACAACTCCGCGATATACAAATTGACAAAGGAACCTGTGGGTTGTCTGGGGCAACATTGCAGTTTCATTGTTCCTTGTCCTCCGAATAGCGTTCAGAGATCCGCCATATACAGATTGAAAAATGGACTTGAGAGTTGGCGCATTAAATTATTAAAGGATGTTAAATTTCTTATTCTTAAAAGGATCAAGGAAAGAAAAGATTTTATTTTTTTTTAATTCTATAACCACAAGCATAACAAGGACAATTTTGAATTTTAAGGGTTTGTTGTTAATATGATAGCACAATTGCATTCCGCACACTAAATATTCGTTGATTTCAAATTATTCCAAGATATTAATCTGACTAACTTCATCGAATAAGCAAAAATGCGAAAACAACGGCCAATTTGTATTTTAAGAGCCTCTTGTTTGTATGTGAGGACAGTCGCAGTTCGAACACTATATATTCGTTGATTTCAAATTATTTCAAAACAATAGTTTGACCAAGTTCATCGATCAAGGAAATCTGCTAAAGCAAGTGACAATACAGTTGCGTCACAGTGCCATAGAAATTACCAGGCGGATCTGCGTCCCAGTTGGCTTAAAAAAAAACAATTATACTGTTCGGTGTCCTCTAAAGAATAGTTGAAGTTCCAGGGTATACAAATTGACAGAAAAAGCAGATAACAAAGAACCAACCATACTTTAAACAGTCCACAATCAAGTTCCCAAAAGTTTCCATAGAGTAGAACCCATCGACCTTTGCACCAAACAATTTGATATACAAAGAAAAGACGTCGCCGCATTTGTTTTTTGTTGAAACAAACTTTCATCTGGATGTTGAACAAATATTACAGAGAGACATGAAGTATTTTCATTTCCTCTCAAAGTTTCATATAAAAAAAAATTCCCCTTTTCAGCCGATATGCAAAATTGCATTATCCTCATTTAAGGTGAATTTGCTTTGTATCCGAAGCTACCACAGCATGTACACACTGCTTGCCTTTTTTTGTAGATATGTTTCATACGACAACTCTGCCAACTCAGGAAGCACATTTTGTAACAGCGACTGCATGATCATGCAGTGCATGGTTTTTTTGTTCACGGTTCGAATAAGACCATTGAGGCAATGTCCATAAATATATGGACATTTTTCACTGCATCGCAGACAATTAATCATATCATCAGTTATCAAAGCGGAGGCAGAGGCAGCGGAATGACATTTTGCACAAACAGGCTCAAAGGGGGTCAAGTACACATTGGCTGCAACTAAAAAACCTTCAACCTGGGAATGCGAGCAAAGGAATTAATACATTAAACAATATAACACACAACTGCATCCCACCCTCCCCTTTAAAAAAAAAAAAAATAATTAACAGCCACAGAAATTTGTTGAAGGCTATTTCTATAAGCAAAGCGAGGATGATTTTGTAAATGTATACACACATGAATTGTAGAGCTAGCTAGCTTCTCCAGATCCTTTACTGTATCTGCTTGCAACTCTGTTACAAACGTTGACTGGGTTTTCCGAAAGATCGTTTCTCTAGGATCCTTCTTTTTTGTTATATTTTTGAACAACATAAGTGGAATCTTCCCTCTATGTAATTGTTGTTCCATTGACGAAAACAAATCTAAATACGTATCGAACAATTGTAGTTGCAACATGGAACAGTGCAATATTTGTGTAACTTATTCGACATACACGCAGAAGTGAAACTAAACAACAAAACTTAATATGAAAAGCAGTACCATTGCCTTCTCGTTGTCCGACTCTCCATCCTTTATATGGAGAATGTGTTGCGACCCAAATTTCCTGGCCAATGTGACAGCAACCCCAATCGTTCCCATTGGGTAAATATTAGTGCTCTGTGCAAGTTGCCTAATAGTCGAGTCCGGGAAGAAGCAATATTCTGAACAAATAGGAGGAATTTTTTCCACAATGCTTGTTTCGATGACCAAAATAATTCGATCGCAATCACCACGGTCATATACTGTTTTTGTCAATATATTAAAATTTGTAATGAATATCCCATTACGCGGCAATATCTTTTCTACATGTTTCTGGACAAGTTGTGGAGGAACAGTCAGTGTGACTGTCATCATGGCGTCCTTGTCTGTCATATCAGCACGCATAATGGGTCTACTTTTGTTTGCCTTGTCCAAGTAGGTGGTATAGACAACCATTATGTCCCTGACGAACACCTATCCATTTTGGCAGTTGTTCAAGGCCTCTATTGATAGTACTTTGTATGTCATAACTCTAGACCTGGAGACATTTTTTGAACAGGAAAACTAAATTGAATGGTAGTGTGCTACAAGTACACACATACTTTTGATGAACTATGGAGCCAAAGTTTCGCAATGACACCTCTTAGTCTGCGGAACATGCAGCAGGTTCGACATCTCGCTTGTACTTGCTAATACTTCTTGCAAGCTGCAAACCATGTATTGCATATGGCATCAGCATATTTTCCATGCCATAGATGAATATATAGCCTGGGAAATTTGTCTAGTAAACATAGTAAGAGCAGAGCGCGTGCATCTTTACCTTTGGCCTTGTTGGTCCGCCGATGTCTGGGATGACTAACTGCTCATGGCCGTCTCACTAGTCCAACTTTTTCTAATGCAAGCATTTGCAGATGGACATCAGGACTAAGAAAATATATGCATTCTATATTATATGCCTGCACCCGGTTTGTATCTTTAATTTGTTGGTACACTTGGTATACCTTTTAGAAGATTGTACCATAAAACCCTCTGCTGTTGCACAGAAGAATTCATCTCCCTGTCCAAGCAACCTATTTTTTCCAAGGAAACAATGCAGAAGATGCAATTGACAGGAAGGCAAGTTAGTTTGAAAACAGACATGTAAAACAAAAAGAAACAGGTATATTTACCCGCCAAAGAGTCCTTCGTCCTATCCAACCATTCTGTTTGTTTAAATGCAGCAATGCAGCGCAAACACAACGGACATGCACTAGCTTAGTATGCAGGAATAAACGTATACAACCTTCTTTTTCCAAGGTAGCAACGCGGAAGATGCAATCGACAGGAAGGCAAGTTAGTTTGAAAAAAAACATGTAAAACAAAAAGAAACAGGTCTATTTACCCGCCAAAGAGTCCTTCGTCCTGTCCAGCCATTCTGTTTGTTTAAATGCAGCGCAAACATAACAGACATGCACTAGCTTAGTATGCAGGATTAAACGTATGCAACCAAGAAAACTTACCATGTAGGAAGGCACGCAACTATCTTAACATATATCCAAACCATAAATGAAATACAAAACAATGCAATATGAAACAACAGTACGAGCATGCACCTTTCTATATCCTCTTCAGCCGATGCAGTCGAGACTCTCTCCTTTTCTCCAACTACTTTGTTTGTTTCAATTTGGGAACCCACAAAATTTAATGAACATCAATGGAAGCTGGTATTCAGCAGAGAACAAGAAATATGTACATAGAGAAAAACTGACTCAATGAACAGTCTAAAAAGGCAGAAACATGAACCTTTGCGCTTCTCTATCCATGGTTGTAACGTGTACAATTTTTTTCCCTGGCCAAAATATATTACAAGGCACAAAATATCACGCAACTGCATGGCCGCAGCTAAACGATTTATGCATTTCCCTAGGAATTTATCCACATATGCCCTCTAGCCATGTTCTTTATCCTCTACACAGACTGTTGTGCACATGATGCAAGTTCTTAGTTTTCCGTGGCTAATTACCCACACATGCTTCCACACATGAAAATATAATCTTGCAGAATATTTGTTGCACATATCATATGTCAAGAACAACACAAATTGCATCCTGCACACACCAATCTACATAGAGGAGAAAGGACATGTCATGTCATATCCACACATCTGACCATACATGGTTTATAAATGTACCCTGCATACATATGCTTTATTCCAACAAAAAAACAACGGGTATTGTAACTTCACATGTAATCCTCAAACAATTTTGCATGCAACTATTTTCTTTCATGGCAGGACTGCAGCACCAAGAAAATCTCACAGAATAACAGATCTCGACTCCGTAGACATGAAAAATAAAACAACTGCATATACATTGTTTTGTTTGGGGCGCTTTACGGTGTTCAGCCCCTACACCCACCAATGTATATGCANGCCGAATCAAAGAAAAGAAACCAGCAAGGACCAAACCAGTGAAAAAGCACGAAGAGTTCGAACTGCACCCCCAGCGCCCCAAAGCGCAAACCCCAGCCAAACAAACAAAACCAACAACTTGGGAACCAACGAACCAGCAAGAACCACCGAGCCAGTGAACAACATATGTATCTCCAACGATTACGAAACTGCAACCCAAACAAAAAAGGAACCGGAAACACACAAGGAACATGCGACTACAAATAAGCAAACATTCTTACTTGCAAAATGCAAACTAAATAGCAAACAAGGAATACAAAATGAAACCACGGCATCGAAACTTTCTACGAAATGATGAAATGTAGAAGCACAGCTCGAATCACCAGTGAAACAACAACAAGCAGCAACCGAGAAACCAACAAACAAGAACCACTCACCGAACCAGTAAACAATGTATGTAGCCTCAACAATTACGAGGATGAAGCATACAATGGTAGCAACCGACAAACCAGCGAAGAAGAAGTAGTCACTGAACCAGTAAACAATGTATGGAGCTTCAATGGCAGAACAAGGAAGAAACATACAATGGCTATTGAACTGGCGGTAGACAATCAAGTGCAAATTCACTGTAACTGTATAGAAAATTTCGAGGAAAAATGTACTCCGAGAACCGTATTTACATAAACATTTAAGACTCTCAGGCTATCTAAGCACCTCGCAGAGTGCAAACATTTAAGTTGTCAGGGGTGTTGCAGAACGTCGCGTCATGTGAACATTTACGCGGTCAGACCTATTGACGCATCTCAGAATAAGTGTCAATACATTTCAAGAAATATACATATGCCAAAGACGCTATAAACTTTGGAATTCTCAATCACTACAAAGCTAGGGCCCTAGATCTGTCACAGCCATACATTATCAACATCTTATATGAGCTACCACTATGCAACAATGTACTATCCATGGAAATTACATCTTCAGGGGTATGATTAGATGGTGTCAAAGATTTGTAGTGATAGGTCACTTTGTGGAAGATGGGTTCTCAGATCATAATGTGGAGTCATTTCAATCTCATGATGATACAAATACTAGGGATATCATAAGCCATGTATGGATGTTAGCAACCATTTTTCATTTTAGGAGTTTAGTAACATTTAGGGTAGCACTAGTAAAAAAATTTGTTGCCACTTTTCCCCTAATGGAAAATTATTAGTGAGTGTTGGACATGAGAAGAAGGTAATTTTGTGGAACATGGACAATCTCAAAGTTAAAGTTCACATTGAATATAATTTCTTTTTAATCATCGATTTGTGATTCAATGCTAATTCAACGTGTTTGGATGCATCCTCTTTTGTCAGAGTAATCAAATTCTGGGATGAAAACACTCCAAACTATGGGCCTAACATACGTTATCTGCTCATATTGGGTATGTAATGTCTCTTGATTTCCACCTAAACAATGAAAATATGATTTATTGTTGGGATGGGGAAAGTGAAGTGTGTTACGAGAATGTTAACCAAGGTGTGTGAAGAAGATTTTGAAAGGGAAATACGAGTCAAGTGTGCTTTTTAGCCACATCTTGGTGGGTATATTGTTGCAACAAATGATAATGTTGTGTTAATATTTGATTTCAAGACTAGAACTTGCTTGCATTCTCTACTAAATCATACAAAATCTATGCACTATGTCTACTTAGGTGCAAAATGAAATTGCATGGTATCTATTAGTGAGGATTCAATGAGGGTATGGAAACTTAGTTTTGGAGTTTGATGGTGAAGATTCAACAACACTCTTCCTTTCTAGCAAAATTGGCCTTACTATAGGTTGGAGAGATTTTTCGATAGCACATCATTTGGAAGATGGGCATTGTTTAGTTTTTTAGCTAGTCTAACCAACTAGATTTAAGGTGTACATTGTTAGAGAATCAAGTTTTGAATTGGAAGTTACTTCAAAGGAGTAGCTAAACAACATGAAGGATATACAATATGGATATATTAATTCTCAGTAAGGCAACAAAACTCATCATTCCTAGTATTTTTAGATCTTCATTTACAAGGTGTTTGTTATTTTCCCTCTTGATACTAAGATTAGAAATTGGGCTTATATGCATGCTATAAACCTTATCCATACTCATTTCAACTTTTATCAATCACTAGTATTGCAAGGCACTTTGCAAGCATTAGCTAGTAGTTGTGTGCTCTTAGGATTTCAAGATGAATTTGGGGCAATTCTTCTCTATTTTTATATCTTTTACATAAAAGATCTTTATGTTTTGTGACATTATGCAATATACACAAGTTATAGATAGACTTCAAGGATATCTCTTATATGGAGATTAACCCATGGTCATATTCCAGCTCATATAAGGCCTCTCTTAAACTGGGAGGATGGTGGGAACACTAACCACTTAAACTAGGAGGATGGCAGGGACATGATCCACTTAAACTAGAAGGAAGTAGTACATAACCCAAGGTAGGGTGAAGTGGAGAATAATATTTCTATTATTAATGTTTCTAGTAATTGACCGTTGATAGGAAATTGGCTATAATATATTAAAATTGAAAGAGAAGACATAATGAAACTTAACCATCCACATTAAGTATTAGGTTTTCCTATAAGAATAAGGCTATTCTATATAGAAGAGAGTTTTTTATATCTAAAATAATAATCTATTTTAATTTTCTCTTTCTTTATTATGAAAGATGTGTTTCCTTTAATTCAAATATTGTGTATTATCAAATGCTTTTGGATTTGCTTGATTTCCCTCCATGTCTCCCTCGAAATATTACAACTTTAGTCTTAGTAACCATACATAATCACTAGAATAACAAGCGTGTAAAAAAGAAACTTGTGTTCTTCCCATAACCGGAACTCAACTTCTCTACAATTATTTTCAAGAGCATAAAGAGATTTCCAACCTCCATTAATCTTTTTTTCCACACTATAGTTCCAATTTAGCTTATGATGGATGTTGATTCCAAGATATTAATATGAAGGGGATATCCATGCAAATGTTACATGGTTATCCCGTGGATATTCATGCAAATGTGATCATGTTCATGGAACAATCGAGAAACCTATTTGTGCAGTTGTTCATCGAACAACCGCAGAAATTGCATGGCATTTCAATGGGAAATCGTGCAAATTGTGTGGTTTTTTATGGAACAATTGTGAGGGACACTTGCATGGTTATTTTTTAGGCGGCTACACAAATAATGCATGGGTGTTAATTGATACCGCATAAACTCCACGATTATGTAGTGAACAGTTGCACGAGTAACTTGCATGCTCATTGATTGAACAGATGCACAAATTACACATCTATTTTTAAGATAGGTGCATAAATTGTTCTTTAAAGATAAACCTTAACTTCTGACTTTGGGATTTTTGGATTTACAAGACTTGACATAGTAGAGGGCCGTACCAATCCATTGGCGTGAGTGGGACTATGAAATCCTATGGACATAGTGTTGGGTATGTGTTATATTATTTACACTAATAGCCCCACATGTTGTCTGTTGCACTGGGTGTAGTGAAGGGGTGGCATGGCCCTCTGTCTGGAGGTTTGGGGGTGGATTCCCTGGCAAAAAAAAAAGGGTAGTTTTTTGGTCTATTTTGGGCAATTTTGGCACACGGTTTTATATCCCATGGTTTTCTAATTATATTTAAGTAATTAAGGTTGTAATCTAATCTAGATCATTGGATTGTGTCTTTTGGATACCACAAAACCATATATATTGTATTTGTAAATGGTGAACTTAATACAATGAGTGTTAGAGGTGTATATCTAAACATTTGCTAGTTTTCTTGGTTAAGGGTTTCCAAGGTAAATTTCTGAGTACTATGTGTGAATGTTATTGTATTCTTTCTGTTTTATAAAGAATCTATGTTTGCATTGTTACATTATAAATGTTTAAAACCTACATTTGGTATCATAGAAATTATTGACTTCAGAGGGATGCCTTTGTTGCTAAGGATTTGGTTATCTTAGGTTTGTGATAAACCTAGTTTTAGTGGGATATCTACAATGGTGATTCTTGTGGTGAAAGAAAATGCCAAGCAGTTCTAAAATAAAGATTGAGAAATTTAATGGGAAAATATTTCAGCTTTGGAAGCTGAGGATATAAGATCTTTTTGTAGACAAAGAGTAGTGGGTCGCTATGGATCTTGGTACTGCACCTACAAGTATGTCGAGAAATACTAGACAAAGTTGGATAGGAAGGAAAAGAGAACAATCAGGTTGTGTCTTTTAGATTTAATGTTATTGAATGTCTCGAGAGAAGCTACAACCAAGGTGTTATGGGATAAGTTAGGAGTTTTGTATTAGTCTAAGTCCTTAGTAAACAAACATTTCCTTTGGAAGAAGTTATAACTGTTGAGGATGAATGATGGAGACTAGATGACAGAGCATCTAAATCCTTTCAATATTGTCATAAGTCAGTTATTGTCTATAGACAATATAATATCTAATGAAGATAAGTGAATTATTTTACTGTGTTATTTTCCATATTCGTGAAGTTTAGTTGTAGCTATTGGCAGTAATGCAACCACATTAAAATTTGATTCTGTGATTTCATCCCTATTATCAAAAGAAATGAGGAGGAAAACCATGGATAGTCAAAGCATGGATGCCTGATGTGTAAGAGGACCTTCCCTTAATAGAAATAAAAAGAAGTCCTCCAGTTGAAAATCTAAATCTAGAGGTAGATCTAAATGCCTATGAAAATCTTTAAGGAAATGCTAAAAATGTGGTAAAATTGGGCATTAAAAAAAAGACTGTAGATATAAAAGTGTTGAGAGAGGAAAGAGATCTGGTGATGTTCCTTCCATAGAAAGGAATACCTCCTTACAAGAACGAGGGGATGTGTACTTTATAAATGCATCCTTTAACTCAAAGGGTACCCTAATATCTTCGAATCTCTTTATATATTTATGTTCAATTACCTACTTTGATCTAAGCAGCATTTTTCTATTAAAAAAGTTCATAATTAAAAATATTAAATTTAGACCTAAATTTTTAACATTTTATTTAAAATTTGATATTAAAATTATTTTTTTATATTTAATTTGAATGCAAAATCAACTTATGTAATTATTCTATTTCCAATGTAAATATCGCAGTAGTCTAAACTTTTACAAAATAAATGTTTTTTGAGATATTATTTGTTAAGAAATTATTAGATCTATAGATTTGAATGATTATTTCTATATATTCAAATGTCCAAAAAAAAATTCAATATACTGAATCTATTTTTAAGTTCAAAAATAAAATTTAAATAACAAAAATTAATAATTTCATGTAAATTTATGGAACCAAATCCCAACAAAAAAAAACATATATATTTAATAAAACAGTTAGAAAACTCATCATTCAACCAGAAACGCGATAACTCCATTTGAAATCTTTGAAATGCGTGGCCGTCATCTATCCATGTAATACCTATAAATATACGTCTGACTCAATCTGCAATTAAACCATGTGATATAATTAATGCTTTGCTGCGCAATTTGCAGATGTCCTTCAACGCGTCGACGTGCCTCAGTTTGTGATTTACGAATCTGACAGTGACTATTGAAATCAGTGGTACGCGGAAGGAAAACATGTACAAGTGACGACATTGTCTCAATGTACAAGTGACGATCGCATGTGACGTCGAGGAATAATCAATAGTTTGAACGATTGACCAGTGTCATTTAGCATGCCATCCACAACGCCTGAAATTTCAAATGACGTTATATTTTTCGGTTTTTGTTTCGAATTTGGATTTAGATAAAATTGTTATTTTTTGTTGTCTAAATTGTATTTCTAAATGTATAAATAGGTTTAGGGTGCTCAAAAACACTTGGCATTCTAACAATTCATCATTTAATTTATAACAAAATCAAATGGAAAAAAAAACACCAAATGTAAAATCAGCTTATGTAATTATTCTATTTCCAATGTAAATATATTAGTCTAAACGTTTTACAAAATAAATGTTTTTTAGCTATGTTTTTTGAGATATTATTTGTTAGGAAATTATTAAATCTACAGATTTAAATGATTATTTCTATATACTTAAGTGTTCAAAAAAAATTTCAACATGCTGAATCTATTTTTACATTAAAAATAAAATTTAACTAACAAAAATTAATAATTTCGTACACATTTATGTGACCGAATCCGGATAAAAAAATTAAAAATAAAATTTAAATAATAAAAATTAATAATTTCGTACAAATTTATGTGACCGAATCCGGATTAAAAAAACAGTTAGAGAACTCATCATTCCACCAAAAACGCAATAACTCATCATTCCACCAGAAACGCGATAACTCCATCTGAAATCTTTGAAATGCGTGGCCGTCATCTATCCATGTAATACCTATAAATATACGTCTGACTCAATCTACAGTTAAACCATGTGATATAATTAATGCTTTGCCGCGCAATTTGCAGCTGTCCTTCAACGCGTCGACGTGCCTCAGTTTGTGATTTACGAATGTGATATAATTGGTTGTGAATGTGACAGTGACTATTGAAGTCCGTGGCACGCGAAAGGAAAACATGTACAAGTGACGACATTGTCTCAATGTACAAGTGACGATCGCATGTGACCACAATACACGTCGAGGAATAAACAATAGTTTGAACGATTGACCACAGTCATTTAGCATGCCATCCACCACGCCTGAAATTTCAAAAATTTCGAATGACTTTATATTTTTTGGTTTTTTTTTCAGAATTTGGATTTAGATAAAATTGTTATTTAAATTGTATTTTTAAATGTATAAATAAATTTAGGTATTCAAAAACACTTCTGGCACTTCTATTATATAAACTTAGCCACTCAAATATGTAGATTCAACAATTCATCATCTAATTTTTAAGTGAAATTTTGATAACAATCATTCTTTTTTCATGCTTGTCATTTTAAATTTGATGCAGTCAAAACTTTTTGTGTTTATACAAATTTAAGCTTCATAAATTTTCATCTTCCTTGATTTTGACTATTCAACAATAATAACAATAGAAGTTGATTATGTTGAATTAATAATTATTCTTAGGTGTAGTTGCTATTATTCTTAGGTGAGAATTAACAATTGATCATGTTGAATTTCAGATTTAGTTGTTATTATTGTTACTTAGTAATTAAAAACTTGTGTGTCCCCTTATCCTAACATTCTTAATTGATATTCATTGTTTGCTTATTGATCATTCTTTCTCTTGTGTTTTTCATTTGCTTGACATGATATTAATCCATGAGGCACCTTATGGTTGTGCCTTGTAATGACACTTAGGGCATGTGGGACTTCATACATATTTTGAGATATATAGGCCTGATGCATGAAGGATGTCATTGTAACATTTTAATGCAATATACTATATAACATTACAAAAACTCATTAATTACTCCTATGCACACACTTGCTTTTCTCATCTCATATATAAAAATGCCTATAAAGGGGGGGAAATGTAGCATATGATGTTCATGCTTGGGTACTTACATATGTCTACCCATTGGGAGGTTTCTTATACGAACCACCCCTGTGATGTATTCATGTTTGACCCTCCCAATAATGATACAATACCTCTCAACAACTTCTCTAATGTGATGGATCACTTTCTTAGGGCCTCTCTCACCCCCACTTAGATATGGGACCTCAATAGGATATCTAGCACTTGGTTGGGTTTCTTAGGTCCCTATTCCCCTTTGATCTCATGTCTTTTGTCACCATTTTGACTCATTTCGATACACACTAGGACATCCCCTAACTCCATTGGTCTAGTTAGGGGCGCAACACCAACCTAGGTGCATGGTTACTTAGGATGTCTTAAATCAATTCCATATCTACCCAACCCATTTGGGACTTTCTATTTACATAGTCAACTTGGCTCAAACCCCTTTAACCTTCTTGAACTTTTGACACTAAGTGCACTGTGGATTTGTTTATGGTGACTTGGATGTCAATCCATAAGTCATATAACTTAGGGTTTTTTGGGCCTAGAAACCCACGATATGATTATAGCTAAACCTACAACACACAATTAAAAGGTGTAGTATGATGGTTTCATATGAGTTTGGTACCCTAATGGCTAATCCAACATTATCTTTTGCCTTGAGGTCATTCATTTTCCTATTTATTTCCTTATATTCCTCTTTCTAAAATCTCTTTGACTCCTTTAAGGTTGAATCTTTTATCTTTGAAAAAACCTAATTTATAGGTACACACTATGGCTAGTTTTTTATCTCCTTTCACCTCTCTTAGGCTCCTATGGATGCTTCTACTTGTCATCTCTAGCACATCTACATGGCCTCTTTTGGTCATATTAGTTCCAATCTTATTGATTCATCCTAGAGAATCTCCATTGGTTTCATATGAGTTTGGTACCCTAATGGCTAATCCAACATTATCTTTTACCTTTAGGTCACTCATTTTCCTATTTATTTCCTTATATTCCTCTTTCTAAAATCTCTTTGACTCTTTTAAGGTTGAATCTTTTATCTTTGAAAAACCTAATTTATAGGTACACACTATGACTAGTTATTGATCTCCTTTCACCTCTCTTAGACTCCTATGGATGCTTCTACTTGTCATCTCTAGCACATCTACATGGCCTCTTTTGATCATATTAGTTCCAATCTTATTGATTCATCCTAGAAAATCTCCATTGGCATAGTTCCATTAATAATTTGAAAGTTTCAACTTTCAAAACTCAAATAACAACTAGGGAAACTAAGGTATTATCTCCTTTAAAGATACTAGATCTCTATTATATAATTTCTATTTTATCGATTTATCTTTACAATAGTAAAATGTTTATTTTCTATATTGTATATATATCTTTATAGTGGAGATAAAGAAAAGTATTTTCTTATAAAAACTTAAAGTTAAATATGCCCATCATTTTTAAATATGAATCAATTATGTAGAATTATCACAACTCTCCACTTTAACCCTTAAAACTTCATTTGCCGACTTTAATCCATTATCTTTACCTATTTTGAGATACAATTTAACTTTATCTATATTAAATAATCCACTATACATAACCCTTTTTATTAAAAAATAATGTAAATGGATGTTATGATACTTGAATTTTATTATATATAAATGATTTTAATATTATAACTTGAGGGTTATGTGGCGTCACATAAATTATGTTTCAAACAAATAGTTCCAAATATCATGTTAGGTTTAAAATTCAAAGTTTATTTTTTTAAATAATTATATTGTAAGTAGGTCAATTTGCTTTAACATGAAATTGATTTTACGATTAGGTTTTGAATATCTAAATCGTTATAATTTTTTATATTAGTTTCCTTTTAAACATTAGCGAATAATTCGCTAATAAATCGCTATGTTCGATGCTCAGTCTCATGCATCTTGGGAACCGCATTTAAGAGGCTTTTTGCGGGGCGAGTATGATTCAAAATTACATCTACGAATAATTCGCTGCCGTATCTAAGGGCCATCCACAACTACCTAGTAGCAGAGTAATTACCTTATTAAATGCAATGCACCTATACCGCTGCCATGGTAGGTGTCATTGACGTGTAAATTAAAGACCCCTCGCGGTTAACGTTTAAAATGTTATGGTGAGAAGTAGATGGAGGGACTCCGGTATATTTAAGCAGCAAACGGACGCCATGAAATTGAAGAAAAAAAAGATGGAAGCAGCCACCTTGAAATCCATCTCTGGCATAAGCACTAGCATTACTTCATTCGTTTTCAAACGCTTCGCCTCAATTTCAAAAGCAATCTTTGAAGTGCTAAGGCGATGGTTGCTCTGGACAATAGCGGCTGGTCCAATTCCTAATCATGTCGCCATTATCATGGACGGCAGCCGAAGATACGCAACACGCCGTCGGACGGAGAAGAGGAGCGGCCATGAATTCGGGTTCAACACTCTCGTGCAAACCTTGCCGTTTTGGTATGACCTGGGCGTCAAGTGCGTAAGCGTGTACGCGTTCAGCGTTGAGAATTTCAAGCGCTCTGATAAAGAAGTGGCAACACTGATGAATGTGCTAGAGGAGAAATTCCTAGAATTGATAGCGGAGGGGAGTGTAGTGA
>JASDQU010305711.1:164291-180054 GCA_032191745.1 Picea mariana | reverse complement strand
TCTGTGTTCCAACGCTGTTTCAGCACTGTTTTTCAGCGTCTGTGTTTGCATTTGTGTTGCAGCATGTTTCAGCATCTGTTCTTTATAAACAATCGATTGCCATCAATGACAACCTTGATTATCTGCGCCTTGATCATCTGCGTCATCTCTGTTGTAGCCATATTTCCAACAGAACATATGATACCAATAGAAATCAACCCCGAATGAATACAACAAGCATCCAATGATCATATTGTGGAAAAAAAGGTCAAGGTCACTCACCAGCAAAGGATCCAGCTTTATCGAGTTGTCAAAGCAGGGCAACTCATGCACCAAGGCAAGTGGCTCACCTAAGTCCAAATTCAGCATAAATTTATTCATCTAATGGGGAAACTCAAAAAAATGGAGACAATTTCTTCCTAAGGGGGAAGGATTGATCCAGATGTATTTTGGTGGCCTCCCACCTATTCCAACTAGCTCAGTTTGGTAGTTTTCCAGCTTGGCAATTTTTTCCTAGTTTTTGAGTCCTTGACTTCCGGGGCCATTTTGATGCCCTAAATAGAATTTTTAGGGAATTCCACAGTGTATTACTCAGATAGACCTTTCCAATGGGCTATCGTGCGTCTGAAATGGAGATTGTATGCAAAATGTACGACCCCGAGAAGTTGATGTACTAACTTACCCAAACGGGGCCCACATTACTTTTGGCGCTTCATCTCTTAGTGTTAGATTTTTGGAAGTCTATCATTTTTGACATTCTTTTTTATTGTAAAAATGCCTTGAGAGCCTCATTGTAATCATCTTCTAGTGAATGAGAGTAGTCATCACATCTCTTATCAGAGATAAGCCACCACCATTCTAGCAAGCTTGTTTTCCGCTGCATTTTATAGTTTCAACTTATTTCCTTATTGAATAGAAATCGATTTTATTGTATATCTGTTATTATGTGTTAAGCCCCTTTTGATAATAGTATGTATTTGTTTCATTCTTCTCATAAAATTCGGACCAGAGTCTCTCTTAGAGCATCATGGTCTAGCTAGGGGGTGGCTAGTGGTAAATCCTTTCAGGAGTGGATGTGCCTACAGTTGGGTGGAAACATGTGCCCCTCTTAGCAGTTGCTTCACCATTCGATTTATTTGATAAGTATTCTTATATACTGCATATCATAATTCAATTAAGGATTGATTTGTTGTGTCTATTACTAAATATTTTCATTTTTTGATTTATATTAAAGATGTTTATTATTCTTCTATAAATCCTTGCATTTGAATGGTTTTCTATTTGCTTCTACTTAGTAGTGGGATAAATGTTAGATGTGAGTATGTAAATGAATATAAGAATAAGTTTATGATCCCTGTATTTATTGGAATATCCTTAACGGAATTTTTCCCAAGGAATGACTTTGCAATGCAAGAGTCGGGGTAGATTTAGCGGGAATACTTCAGTCCTGTCAACCCCTTGAATTCACCTTCACGGGATTACCAAATTTGAGCTCTGTGGAGGCAGAGCATCTCATTCAAATTTTTTGTCGATGTGACCGAGGGCTCATTTCCATGGCCTTAACTAAATCATGAGAGTAGAGCACACAACCTCAAGTTTTGTCGGAGAATCGATATGATCGGGACCTTGGAACCGTCTCTAGGATGAAAAGGAGCTAGGCCATATTGGTTTTCAAACTCCGAGAGTCCAGAGCTCCAGGAAGAATGACTTCACAATCCTCAAAACCAACTGAAGGTAACTTGATGGTGCAATTACTAGCGATGTTTACTGACATTTGGAGGTTCCCTTAATTGTGACTGTGGGATCTGTACCACGGTTAAACCTTGACCCACTTACCAATTGCGAAGTAACGCGAGCTACAGATGCAAGGGTATTCGAGAGTCTCCTTGGTCATGGGATCTACGATGAGTTCATTCCGTCGTTGACCACTTCAATATAATGAAGGTTTCATAGCACCAAATTCCCTAAATTATGGAGTTGCGAATTAATGAGAACTAAGGATGTAAGGAGTCCATTGAGAAACCCTCCCAACCGTTTGATCAATAGGTGAAAGGATTTGTGTATAGCACTTCGACGACGTCCTACTCCAAGAGAAAAGGAGTGTAAGTGGGTAGAACCCCTGAATTCTGGACTTGCTAATTAACGAGAACCATAGATCTGGGGATACTTCAGGATCTTTCCTGGCCGTTGGATCTACATTACGATCATTCTAGCGTTGATCACTCTGGGAGAAAGGGGGTGGTAAGAGAGAAGAACCCCTGAACGCTGAATTTGCGAAGTGACAAGAGCCGTAAAACTAACGATGTTGTGGGATTATTCCTGACCATTGGATATAGATCATGGTCATCCCGATGTTGACCACTCTAAGAGAAAATATGAAGTCACATAGAGGATCCCCCGAATGCCGAAGTTACAAAGTAATGGAGGCCATATATCTATGGATCTACATGGACACATTTATACTGTGATATCTAAGGGGCATTGGAAGGTTGTCATTCTGGAGTGATGTGGCTCACTGACATCACCTAGGGTGACATTGACCCATGTTCGACGTGCCATGTGTCATCTTGATTTGTGATTTTCACAGACCCTATGTGCCCATTAGAACGTGAAACTATCGCCTATTAATGGGGCCACATGTCATCTCTAACTTATCATGTGTCACCCCCTAATAGATATCTTCTTGACCTATTAGCGAGCAGAGTACCAGGGATCCACCTGTACTTACCTTTTCATTTAATAGGCCATCATGTGTAAGGGTGGACCCTTCGAGATTCCAGGACTTTGAAACTCCGGATGTTTGGGGTGTAGTATCTCAAATAAGTTGAAAGGGCCAAAGGTTGGAGCCATGTCGCAAGATTTTAGGGTCCATCGAGAGTTCAGAATTTTGGGAATTTGGAGGATATGCGCAGAGAAAGAAAAAGGGGCACTCAGTGCTGAACATCAAATTTCCCTTAACCTTATGTATTAAACAAGGATGAAGTTCCATAATTAGATTTTAAGGTGGATGGACTTCCACCATAGATGCAGAAACACTGGGGAATCTCCAGGGCCTCGAGGAACTTGGGATTGTACGAATGAGATGAACCTACATGGGTTCCACATGGCCCTTGATTGATAACTCCCAAAGAGCATTGGAAGGGCGTATCTCCCATTCCATAGCTCAGATTTGAGCAGGGTAGAATTTGTTAGATAGCTCTTGATGAGAAAAAGAGGACTAAGATTTCAGGGAAAGGATTCAACATTATTAAGGAAAGAGAAATTATGATGCCCCATCCCTAAAAAGGGTACCTATGGGTCAGGTGCATCACAAATTGGTATCAGAGAGGGAAACAACACTTGGCATGATTGGGCTCATGAACAAGTTGCACAAAATTCTTGTTAGATAAATTTTGAGGGGTAACACCCTATCTTACCCTATTCATAAGAAACTTATCAAAACCACTGTTGAAAAGAGGAATGAAATTTTCTACTATTGTTATATGTTTTGAAAATCTAAACTATGTGATGTTCATAAACTAGTAGATAATTATCTAATAGAAAATGTTTTATCAACACTCAAGTAGTTAGTGGACATCAGGAAAACTGTAGCATAAATGATGGTGACGAACCATGAATTGGGGGAAATCTCCCACAATAGAGAGGAATAATATGATAAGAGGAGAGTAGTGAAAACCCCTCTAGACTTGGCTAAAACTGTCAGAAGCCTCATGGAAAAATTACAGAGTTGTAAGGATGACAATGAAAGGTCGATAAAATAACAGGAAAAACAAACTGAAATTAACGCATTCCTACTAAAAATCATATCATATATACAAATACAACTGCAACATGGACCAGCAGCCACCCATGTGGACAAACATGATACTAAGAAAAATCCAAGTCCACCTGAAATATGAAATCATGGTCCTGAAAGTGGCCACACAAGGAGAAGCACCTCAAAGAAGGCCCAACGTGGAGTCAAGAGACACTCATTAGAAGAATCCTCTGGTGAGGAAACTAAAAACTCCAACGATTATTCTAGTAGAAAAACTAGTTCACATTCTGAGAGGACAATAAATAAGAGGAAACATTCCAAGATCCATGACCCTCAAGAGTTTAAGAAAGCCAAATCCCCCACTTTCTATGGAGAAATTAAGAAGGGGGAAGAAGCATAAGTTTGTTTCTTGTCTTGAAGAAGTACTTCAGAGTCCATGACTACTCTAAAAAGTTAAAGTCTTGAATAGCCATTTTCAACTTGAATGGAAAGGCCTCCATTTGGTGGGAGGACCTTAGGAATGTGAAAGGAATCCATGAGAAGGACTTGTCATGGAAACAATTTGAGAAATACTTCAAGAAAAAGTATCTGTCAGAAAACTACTTTGATGGGAAGACCAAAGAGTTATGTGAACTCAAGTTAGTACACTCACAATAGATGAATATATCAACAAATTTCTTGATTTGATAAGGTATGTGCCCTACATAAAGGATGAAAAGGTAAATATGCAACGATTCATTAGTGGACTTCCTTAGTCCTTCCGAGACGGAATTGAATTTGATGAACCCAAGACCTTAGAATATACTATCTGGAAGGCAATGTATTGCTATGAGCAATTCAAGAATAAGACATAACCTCATGAGGACTGGAAGAAGAAAATTAATTCGGGATTCAAGAAAAAGGGGTTTAAATCCTTAAGATTTAATAACCATGGGAAAATTTCTAAGATGAGCCTTCCTACTAAAAGTGTATATCAGAAAAATTTCCCATCTCAGAGTGGTAATAAACCCTCTCGATCAGTCTTAGGTAAGACTGATAACCCAAGGATAGAACCCTTGAAATGTTGGGGTTGTGGAGAACAACATATACTGAGGGACTGTCCATATAGGAAACAAAACAATAGGAGGATCTACAAGATCCAGGAGGCTACCACAGTCAATGATGTGGCTAGGATCATGCCACAAATTTATGCAGCCTTGGATAATAGAAAAGCTGACCACCAAGCTTCAGTGGTGGATATGGAAGGTATGATTGACAAAAATATAGTTTCAATTTTAATTGACCTTGGTTCTAATCTTAGTTATGTTTCCCCTCAAACTGTTGAGAAATGTAAATTGCAGCAAGTTAAACATGCTAAATCATGGATGGTACAACTAGCCACTGAAACCAAAAGAAAAGTAGCATAGGTCATACTAGCATGCCAATTCATTATGAATGGATTACCCACTCGAGAAAACCTAAACATGATCCCTTTAGGAGATTATAACCTTCTGATTGGAAAGGATTGGTTGGCTGCCCATAAAACCAAGTTGGACTATTACAATAAAAATTTGGAGTGTGAAGATGAAGAAGGGAGAAAGATAACCATACAAGGGATTCAAAATCTTGTCTCAGTGAAACAAATATCAACCCTTCAAGTGAAGAAGTATTGCAGAAAAGGATGTCCTTTGTATGCAATAAAAGTGTTGAACTCAGTTGATAACAATAAACCAAGCCTAGAGGACCATCCCATATTAAAAGAGTATAAATATGTGTTTCCAGAAGAGGTACCAGGTCTACCTACAAGAAGAGGTATTGAATTTTCAATAGAACTTGTACTGGGAGCGGTGTCGGTGTCCAGAACACCCTATAGAATCAGTACACCAGAGATGGTTGAGCTCAAACTACAACTAAAGGAGATGATGGACAAAGGCTACATTCGGCCTAGTGTGTCTCCATGGGGAGCACCAACCTTGTTTGTGAAAAAGAAGGATGGCACACTCAGGTTGTGCGTAGACTATAGACAACTCAATAAGATGATCGTTAAGAATAAGTATCCCTTGCCAAGGATCAATGACTTGTTTGACCAATTAAGGGGTGCTACAATTTTCTCCAATATTGACTTGAGGTCTGGATACCTTCAAGTCTAAATTAAGGATGAAGAGATCCACAAAACAACCTTTAGGACAAGATATGGGCACTATGAATTTGTGGTGGTGTCATTTGGACTTACCAATGCACCAACCACTTTTATGTGCTTAATGAATAATGTACTTAGCAAGTTCTTGGATCGATTTGTGTTGGTTTTCATTGATGATATCCTAATCTATTCTAAGAGAAGGGAAGAACATCTCAAGTTTGTGCTTCAAGTAGTAAGAGAACATCATCTCTATGCCAAGTTTAGTACGTGTGAATTTTTCAAAAACATGTCCATTACTTAGGCCATGTTATTTCTGAAGAAGGAGTGGTGGTTGATACTGACATGATCAAATCCATTATGAATGGTCCTACCCCAAATGACGTATCCGATATCAGGTCCTTTATGGTCCTAGCAGGATACTATACAAGGTTCTTAAAGGGATTCTCCAAGATCATTTGCCCAATCACCTCCCTTAAAAGAGAGTTAAATTCATTTGGACATCAAAATGTGAAGAGATATTCCAAGAGGTGAAATACCTTCTAACCAATTCACCTATGTTGAAGATTACAGATGAAAACAAGGACTTCCTTGTGTGTACAAATTCCTACAAGGAATGGCTCGAAGGAGTCTATGTGCAAGAAGGACATGTGATTTGCTACGAATCCAGAAAATTGAATGAGCATGAAATCAATTATGTGACCCACGATTTGGAGTTGGCTACCATAGTAAATTATTTAAAAATGTGGAGGAATTACCTCCTAGGTAGAATATTTGTGCTTATGACAAGCCATAGTGGGTTGAGATATTTTTTTTATCAACCAAAACTCAATGCTAGACAAGCTAGATGGATGGCTCTCCTTAGTGAATTTGATTTTGAATTCAAACATATCAAAGGAAAATAAAATAGGGTTTTTTATGCCCTTAGTAGAAGTATGAAAGTGATTTACTTGGAATTTGTAAGCACCAGTGAATCAGACGTCAAGGAGAGAGTCAAAAGTGCACAAGAAACATATGCCTTTTTCAAGACTGCGAAATCATACTTAGAGCAAGATCCCACAGAGATGAAGTATGAGGGTTATCAATTGTTGAATGATGGCCTGCTAAATTAGAAAGGTAGGTTGTATATTCCAAATTTCTATGAATTGAAGAGGTTCATAATCGATAAACTACACATAGGACCATATATTGGTGATCCTGGTTATTAGAAAATGATCATAGCCAGTAGGAAAGTATTTTATTGGCCCAGACTGAAAAAGGACATAGTTGATTTCTTAGCCAAATGTCTAGAATGTCAACAGTTTAAGGAAGAGCACAGGCATTCAGCAGGGTTTTTTCATCCCCTACCAATCCCATAATGGAAATGGAAAACCATCTCCATGGATTTCATCACAGAGTTACCAAATTCAATCAAATATAATGACACCATCATGGTAGTTGTGGAAAAACTGAGCAAGGTTACTCACTTTATTCCTGTCAAATCAAATTGCAAGGAAATATATATTTCCAGTATTTTCATGAAGGAAATATTTAGACTGCATAGCATGCCTAAATAAATCATATCCGACCGAGATACAAAATTTACTTCAAACTTTTGGAAATCTCTATTTGTTGGTTTTGAAACTAAACTATTGTTTAGTACATCATATCACACTCAAACTAATGGGAATATAGAGAGGTTAAACCAAGTGTTAGAGGACATGCTAAGGATGCATGTATTGCATCAGCCTAAGAAGTGGGGAGACTACCTAAAAATAGTGGAGTTTTCTTACAACAATGGCTATCAAGAGTCATTGAAGATGAGCCCTTTTGAGGCTCTCTATGGAAGACAATGAAAGATTCCAATCAAATTGGATAACCTAGTAGACAGAATTACAATCGAGATATATATGCTAAAATAAATTAAACAACAAGTAGTTTAGATAAAATAGAATCTGAAAATAGCTCAGGATACACAAAAATCCTATGCAGACTGAAAGAGGACTCCTAGAGAGTTCAAAGCAGGGGATCATGTGTATCTCCGGGTTAGGCCCAGGAAAATTTCCTAGAGAATGGGAGTCTGTGCCATGTTGTAACCCCAGTATTGTGGATCCTTGGAAATTTTGGATAGAGTGGGACCTGTAGCATATAGACTAGCACTTCCTCCCATAGTGAAGGCACATAATGTTTTCCATGTTCCATTACTATAGAAATATGTACATGATTCTAATCATATAATTGATTGGCCTATGATTCAGGTGGAACTAGAGGGATAATTCCTACCAAAACCATAATGCATAATAGACATGAAGGAAATACCACTCGAAAACATAACCATGGCACAGGTCAAGGTGCAGTGGAAACACTTTGGTCCAGATGAAGCTACATGGGAATTAGGGGATGCCATAAAACAAGAATAGCCACTTTTTGTTTAATTTTGTACATACAGAGAACATCGAGGATGATGCTATTTTAAGGGAGAGGGTATTGTAATACCCCTATTTTCCCCATCTTATAAATATAACTATAACTTTCCAAAAGACTGTGGCAGACTGAATATGTGTGAATGTTGGATTTGATGAACCTTTTTGTTATAAAAGGTAATGTATGTATTTTTGTTATTAATTAAAAATGGATAGTGTTCCATAACTATTGAAAGGAGTTTTGCCAAGGTAGATCATGATTTTATGAGAGAGATGGTGAAGGGAACCAGAAATGGCTACGATGACCCCCACCAGACCAATACCTTATTGGATTTAAATTTCTTAGACCCAAAACAGTCCTCTGACACAGAAATAAGTTACAAGTGAGGCTAGTAGTTGGGAAATCCTTCTTAAGAATTAATGAGGAGATGGGAAGAGTACCCATATGAAAGAATTCATGAATTGACCATGAGTTGGGGATTCAGACCCACATTCTTACTGAGGAAGGTAAGAAAAGAAGGGAACTCATGGGGAGAGGGGATAGCGAAGGGAAGAGCGTGTGCAGCTCGGGGGTTCTTAAGAGAACTGAAAAACAAGCTCATTTTGGGTGCAATAAGATTCTTGCAGTGTTTTCATTCCAAGATGATAAGCAAGACTCTGGAGGAGATGAGTAACTATGGAAGTACTCGTTGAGGACCCCCTTGCTTGGTAAATAGAAGAACAAAAATTCCAAGTTCATGTGGGAGAAGAGTAAAATCCATCCCTCACTGTCGCTAAACAAGAAGAAAGAGTCTCTCTCATAGAATCATGGTCTAGATAGGGGGTGGCCAGTAGTAAATCCTTTCAAAAGTGGATGTGCCTATGGTTGGGTGGAAATAGGAACCCCTCTCAGTAGTTACTTCACCATTTTATTTCCTTGATAAGTATTCTTATATCTTTTGTATTAGAATTGAATTAAGGATTGAATGGTTGTGTCTATGACTAAATATTTTCATTGTTTATTAAATATGTTTATTATTATTTTGTAAATACTTGAATTTGATTGGTTTTCTATTTGCCTATGCTTAGTAGCGGGAGAACCGATAGTCATGGATTTGTAAAGGAAGATAAGAATAATTTTTCGATCCATGTATTGATTGGAATATCCTTAAGGTAATTTTTCCCAAGGAATGACTTTGTAATGAAAGAGTCAGGTTATATTTAGTGGGAATACTTCAGTCCTATCAACCCCTTGAATTCACCTTCATAGGATTGACAAATTCGAGCTCTTTGGAGGAAGGGTGTCTCCTTGAAACCCTTTTTCGGTGTGATCGAGGGCTCATGTCCATGGCCTTAACTAAATCACAACCAAGAGTAGAGTGTGCAACCTCAAGGTTTTTGAGAGAATCCATATGACTGGGACCCTAGAACCGTCGTTAGGTCCAAAAGGAGCTAGGCCATCTTGGTTTTGAAACTCCAGGAGTCTGGAGCTCCAGGGGAATCATAGATCTGAGGAGGCTTTGAGAACTTCTCTTGCCATTTGATCTACATTGCGGTCACTCTAGTGTTTACCACTCCGAAAGAAAGGGGGTGGTAATCGAGTGGAACCCTCGAACACCGATCTCACGAAGTGACAAGAGTCATAGATCTCAGAGACTGCGGGACCGTTCCTGACTGTCGGATTTAATCCATGGTGATCCTGACGCTGACCACTCTGGGAGAAAAGAGGAATTCACACGGTGGATCACCCTAATGACAAAGTTACGAAGTAATGGATGCCATAGATATATGGATCTAGGTGGACACATCTCGACAGTGAGATATAAGGGACATTGGAAGGTTTTCAGTCTAGAGTGATGTGGAACGTTGGCATCTCCCTGGCATATATTCTCTTAACCTATTAGTGGGTAGAGTAATAGGGATCCACCTATCCTTTCCTTTCCATTTAATACACCATCACATGTAAGGGTGGACCCTTCAAGACTCTGGGACTTCGGAACTCTGGAGGTTTGGGGTGTAGTATCTATGATAATATGAAAGGGATGAAGGCCGAAGGCATGTGGAAATATTTTGGGGTCCTTGGGGAGTTCAGGATTTCGGGACTCCGGAGGATACGCACGTATAAAGAAAAGGGGCACTCCGCATCGAACGCCAAATTTCCCTTAAGATTATGTGTTAAACAAGGATGAAGTCTCGCCATTGGATTTGAGGGTGGATGGACTTCCACCATAGATGTAGGAATGTCAGGGAATATTTGGGGATTCGAGGAACTTGGGATGGCACAAATGAGACATACCTACGTGTGCACCATGTGGCCCTTGAATGATAATGCCCAAAGAGATTTGGAAGTTCATATTTCCCAATCCAGAGCTTAGATTTGAGCATGGTAGTAGTTGTTAGATAGATGTTGATGAGTAGAAGAGGAAGGAGATCCCAGGGAAAGGATTCGAGATGATTAAGGAAAGAGAAATTCTAATGCCCCAATCCAAAAAAGGGTACATAGGGGTCAGCTGTGTTACAAATTGGTATGAGAGTGGGCAAAAACACTTGGCATGCTTGGGCTCATGAACAAGTCGCATAAAAGTATTGTTAAAGAACTTTTAAGGGGTAACACCCTATCTTACCCTATTCATAAGAAACTTATCTAAACCACTGTTGAAAAGAGGAATGAAATATTTTGTTTTTATATGTTTTGAAAATATGAACTATGTCTTGTTCATAAACTAGTAGATAATTAACTAACAGAAAATGTTTTATCACCACTCAAGCAGTCAATGAACAAAAGGAAAATTGCATCATAAAGGATGGTGACACACCATGAATTGGGGGAAATATCCCACAATAGAGAGGAAGAATTTGATGAGAGGAGGGCAATGGAAACCCATCCAAACTTGGTTGAAACCATAAGAAGCCTCATGGAATAATTACAAAGTTGTAAGGATGACAATGAAAGGCCGACAAATTAACAGGAAAAAAAAATTGAAATTAACATAGTCCTAATGCAAATCCTATTAGATATACAAAGACAGTTGCAACATGGATCAACAGGCAGCCACATGGATAGACATCATAGTAATTAAACTCCAAGTATGCCTTAAATACGAAATCATGGTCTTGAAAGTGGTCACACAAGGAGAAGAACCTCAAAGAAGGCCTAGCATGGAGTCAAGAGACACTCATCGAAAGAATCCTCAAGTGAGGAAACTAACAACTCCAAGGAATCATCTAGTAGAAAAACTAGTTCACATTCTGAGAGGATAAGAAAGAACAGGAAACATTCAAAGAACCATGACCTTGAAGATTTTATGAAATCCAAACCCCCCAATTTCTATGGAGAAATTAAGAAGGGGGAAGAAGCAAATTTTTGGCTGCTTGGATTGAAGAAGTACTTCATAGTCCATGACTACTCTGAAAACTTAAAGGCTTGAATAGTCATTTTCAACTTGAATGGAAAGGCCTCCATTTGGTGGGAGGACCTTAGGAATCTAAAATGAATTCATGAGAAGGTATTGTCATGGAAACAATTTGAGAAATACTTCAATAAGAAGTATCTGTCAGAAAAATACTTTGATGGGAAGACTAAAGAGTTCTATGAACCTAAGTTAGGAAAACTCACAATAGATGAATATATCAACAAATTTATTGAGATGATATGGTATGTTCCCTACATAAAGGATGAAAAGGTAAAGATGCAACGATTCATTAGTGGACTGCCTCAGTCCTTCCGAGACACAATTGAATTTGATGAACCCAATACCTCAGAAGATACTATCTGGAAGGCAAGGTATTGCTATGATAAATTCAAGAATAAGACAAAACCTCATGAGGACTGGAAGAAGAAAATTAATTCAAGATTCAAGAAGCAGGGGTTTAAATCCTGAATATTTGAGAACCATGGGAAAATTTCTAAGATGATCCTTCCTACTAAAGTGTACATCAACAAAATTTCCCATCTCAGAGTAGTAATAAACCCTTTGGACTAGCCTCTGGTAAGATTGATAACCCAAAGAGATAACCCTTGAAATGTTTGGGTTGTGGAGAAGAACATTTTTTGAGGGATTTTCCACATAGGAAACAGAACAATAGGAGGATCAACAACATCTAGGAGGCTACCACAGTCAATGATGTGCCTAGGAGCATGCAACAATTTTGTGCATCCTTGGATAATAGACAAGCTGACCACCAAGATTTAGTGGTGGAGATGGAAGGTATGATTTCCAACCATCTAGTTTCCATTTTAATTGACCCTGGTTCTAATCTGAGTTATATTTCCCCTCAAATTGTTGAGAAATGTAAATTCCAACAAGTTAAACATGTTAAATCATGGTTGGTACAACTATCCATTGGAACCAAAAGAAAAGTAACATAGGTCATAGCAGCATGCCAATTCATTATGAATGGATTACCCACTCGAGCAACCCTAAACATGCCCCCTTTAGGATCTTATGACCTGTTGATTGGCATGGAATGGTTGGCTGCCCATAGAACCAAGTTTGACTATTACAATAAAACTTTGGAGTGTGAAGATGAAGAAGGGAGAAAGATAACCCTACAAGGGATTCAAGCATGTCTTAGTGAGACAAATACTAGCCCTTCATGTGAAGACGTATTGCAAAAAAGGATGTCCTTTGTATGAAATACAAATGTTGAACTCTATTGAGAAAAATAAACCAAGCCTAGAGGACCATCCCATAATAAGAGAGTATAAATATGTGTTTTTGAAAGAGGTACCAGGTCTATCTCCAATAAGAGATATTGAATTTTCAATAGAACTTGTACCAGGAGCAATGCTAGTTTCTAGAACACCCTATAGAATGAGTACACCAGAGCTCTTTGAGATCAAACTATGGCTAAATGATCTGATGGAAAAAGGCTACATTCATCCTAGTGTGTCTCCATGGGGAGAAACATCCTTGTTTGTGAAAAATAAGGATGCCACACTCAGGTTCTACATAGATTATAGACAACTCAATAATATGAAAATTAAGAATAAGTATCCCTTGCCAAGGATCGATGACTTGTTTGACAAATTAAGGGGTGCTACAATTTTCTCCAAGATTGACTTGAGGTATATATACCATCAAGTCTAAATTAAGGATGAAGACATCCACCAAAAACATTTAGGACAAGATATGAGCACTATGAATTTGTGGTGGCGCCATTTGGACTTACCAATGCACCAACCACTTTTATGTGCTTAATGAATAATGTACTCAGCAATTTCTTGGATAAATTTGTGTTGGTTTTCATTGATTATATCCTAATATATTCTAAGAGTAGGTAATAACATGAAGAACATCAACTCTATGCTAAGTTTAGTAAGTGTGACTTTTACCAAAAACAAGTCCATTACTTAGACCATGTTATTTCTGAAGAAGGAGTGTAGGTTGATCCTGAAAAGATCAAATCCATTATGGATTGGCCTACCCCAAAGGATGTATATGATATAAGTTCCTTTATGGAAACCCCAACGGGATGCTATAGAAGGTTTATAAATGGATTCTCCAAGTTCGGTTTCCCAATCACCTCCCTTCAGAAAAAAGGAGTTAAATTCATTTGGACATCAGAATGTGAAGAAAGATTCCAAGAGATGAAGTACCTTCTAACCAATGCACCTATGTTGAATATTGCAGACCCAAACAAGGACATCCTTGCATGTACAAATTCATGCAAGGAAGGGCTTGGAGGAGTCCTTATCCAAGAAGGACATGTGATTTTCTACGAATCTAGAAAATTGAATGAGCATGAAATCAATTATGTGACCCACGATTTGGAGTTGGCTTCCATAGTACATGCTTTAAAAATGTGGAGGAATTACCTCCTAGGTAGAAGTTTTGTGCTTATGATAGACCATAGTGGGTTGAGATATATTTTTTTATGAACCAAAATTCAATGCTAGACAAGCTAGATGGATGGATCTCCTTAGTGAATTTGATTTTGAAATCAAACATATCAAGGAAAATAAAATAGGGTGGTTGATGCCCTTAGTACAAGTATGAAAGTGATTCACTTGGCAGTTATAAGGACCTGTGAATCAAATGTCAATGAGAGATTCAAAAGTGCACAAGAAACACATGCATTTTTCAATACTGTAAAATCATACTTAGAGCAAGAGTTGATGGGGCCGACGTATGAGGGTTATCAATTTTTGAATGATGTCCTGCTAACTTACAAATGTAGGTTGTATTTTCGAAATTGTGAATACTTGAAGTGGTTCATAATGGATGAACTACAAAGAATACCATATACAGGTCATCTTGGTTATCATAAAATGATCATGGCTACTAGGAAAGTATTTTATTGGCCCAGACTGAAAAAGGACATATTTGATTTCCTAGCCAAATGTATAGAATGTCAACAGGTTAAGGCAAAGCATCGGCATCCAGCAGGGTTGTTGCATCCCCTACCTATCCTGAAATTGAAATGGGAAACCATCTCCATGGATTTCATCACAGGGTTACCAAAATCAACCAAAAAGAATGATGCCATCATGGTAGTTGTGGAAAAACTGTACTGCATGGCATGCCTAAAGAAATAATATCTGACTAAGAAAMAAAATTTACTTCAAATTTTTGGAAATATCTGTTTGTTGGTTTTGAAACTAAACTATTGTCTAGTATATCCTATCACCCTCAAATTGATGGGAATACAGAGAGGGTAAACCAAGTGTTATAGGTGATGATAAGGATGCATGTAATGCATCATCCCAAGAAGTAGGAAGACTACCTACCGTTGGTAGATTTTGCTTACAACAATGACTATCAAGAGTCGTTGAAGATGAGCCCTTTTGCGGCCCTCTATGGTATACAATGCAAGATTCCAATCAGTTGGGATAACCTAGTAGACATAATTACAATTGGACCAGATATGCTAAAATAAATTGAACAACATGTAGTTTAGATAAAACAAAATCTAAAAATAGCTCAGGATAAACATAAAATATATGTAGACAGAAAGAGGACTCCTAGAGAGTTCAGATCAAGGGATCATGTGTATCTCTAGGTTAGGCCCAGGAAAATTTCCTTGACAACAGAAGCCTATGCCAAGCTATCACCTCGGTATTGTGGACCCTTTAAAATTTTGGATAGAGTGGGACCTGTAGCATATAGACTAGCACTTCCTCCCACAATGAAGGCACATGATGTATTCCATGTTTCATTACTGAAGAAATATGTAGATGATTCTAATCATATAATTGATTGGTCTGTGATTCAAGTGGAACTAGAGGGAAAATTCCTTCCATAACCACAATGCATAATAGACAGGAAGGAAATACCACTCAGGAACAAAACCATTGCATAGATCAAAGTGCAGTGGAAACACTTTGGTTCAGATGAAGCTACATGGGAAATGGAGGATGCCATGAAATAGGCATACCCATTTTTGTTTACTTCTCTACAGATAGAGCACATCGACAAGTAGAAAATTGAGGATGATATTCCTTTAATGGGGATGGGATTGTAATAACCTTATTTCCCCCATATTGTAATATAGATATAACTTGCCAAAATACTGTGGTAGACTCAATAT